>CANNZV010000075.1:818400-993655 GCA_947561585.1 Caprella mutica | reverse complement strand
AAAGGATTGTCTTTATACTTTTGTAGTTGAGCCGCTATACCCATATGTTTTCAAAATGGCGTCATGGTGATCATTGGGACAGAAAATTTGGTTAACAATGGGACAGTGCCTTATTGTCAACCAAACTGTCTAGTTACTCCATATGAATCAATATATCTATTTTTTTGATACAATAACGTGAACTGTAGCTTCAGGGCTTCTTGTAGAAACAGAGCTTCCAGCTGAAGCGGGACTTTCGATCATGTTCAAGGGCTTTAGCAATCTGAGGTCATCACAAAGCACTGCATAGAGAACCAATTTCACTAATAAAAGAAAAGGACGCAGCATGATTGCAACGGATACACCAGAGAAAGAAGAACTTGTTGCTGGTGCCACTATGGATAAGGCCTTCGAAATCACTTCATAAAGCATCTGACGTAGATGGCCTGTGAACTATTGTTCTTGGTCTGGTATATACCTCTTAATCTAACTGATCCATTCGTCTGAAGAACTCAAATCTCCACCGAAAATGTTGAAAATGAAGATTTATGCACTTGTAGAATTTGAGGCGACTTCTAAAACGTATTCTGTTGGCCAAAAGCATGAAAAAGATAAAACGAATTATTGATGTAAGGTGAAGATTCAAGTGCAATGAGCTTAATTTTCCAAATGTTCCTGACATGGCTTCGGTGAAGTTAGAGGACATTAAAATGATATTATATGAACTAACTAAGTGTGGGACAACATAAAGAGATAATTCGAACTTGAATTTTACCAAAACCTCAACAATATACAAGTTTGATAAACTGTACCATCGTTCACCAGGGCATGTCCCATTGTTCACCAGCGCTGTTAAACAATGGGACAATTTTTTTTGTTTTTTATTTAATTTTTTTCTAGTCAACAGAATATGTGATAGCATTCGAGTTGGTTTCATTTTATAAAGGAATATCTATATTACAAATGGATTTTTTATTTTTCATATTATGCCCATAGTAAATGAAATATCAATCTTTCTGTGTTTTTTGTCCCATTGATGACCACCCTCCCCTACAAACCCCAAAGTTCCAAACCTATCTCTAGATTCTCCTAACCTACCACACGTTACCAAGAAATGGTCTAAACTTTCAGCACCCACCTGTCAACCTGACAAAGATCACACAAACTATGGGTGTAGGTCATGAGCCCCCCCGGTCAAGAGCCCCCCCCCCCCCCGGTCACGAACCCCCTGTTTTTAAATCCTTATTTACCTCTATTATTCAATCCTTATTGACACTTTTGTAGTTCATTACTGATTAGACATAAAATATATGTATATCGGGGGGCGTGCCGCCCCCCGAACCCCCCTGCCAGGTCATTAAACAATCATGAAGTGTGCAATTCAACAATCTAGCGGATACAACAAACTACATTAGCAACTCTCAGTTATTTCTATCTAAGTAGTTCTTCATTTGTTTAACTAGGTAAATAAGGATTAAAAAAACATGGAGGGGGGGGGGGGCTTATGACCTAGGGGGCCTCATGACCGGGGGGGCTCATGACCGGGGGGGCTCGTGACCGGGGGGGCTCATGACCGGCGGGGGGGCTCTTGACCGTACCCAACAAACTATCACCCCCTCCACATCCGTGACCCAACCTCCATCCCAACCTCAAGGTATTGCTCCTTGCCCTAAACAATAATACAGACTCCCAGGTATTGTCATAGCAGCCTCCGTTTCCAAATCTTTCTCTAACTCTATATGCAATAATGCATTTAGAGAGCTTTTTGACCTGACCTCCTCTCTCCATCTGAGTCTGACCATCTCAACAATTCACAACTCTCCACCACCCTACCAATCTCCCCAAAATCAACACCATCTAAATCGTCCCAACCCCACCCCAGGCTCACCAAACACTGACCGATCCTCTTACTCCACCTAGTGCCTCTACCCACACGGTGTATAGAATCACCGAAACGGACCGACCAGTCTGTATATGGTGCACAAAATTACACTGACATTTCCAAAAAAACTGAAAATATCCACCATAAAATTTCATCAATTTTGCTGATCCACCAACATTTTCCCCATTTGGCCACCGAAAATTAATGGTAACATTGCCAGTCTGCAGAATATGGAACATTTTTTCTAAGACTTTCTGTGGGAGTTTTTGATTGAATTTCAGAAATTGGAGATCTCTGCAGGAGATCTTGAATTAATTCCTATGTTACCATTAATTTAGCTGCGGGAGATATTGAATTAATTCCTATGTTACCATTAATTTAACTGTGGGAGATTCTGAATCTGTTACTGAGAGACGAGAGTAACTGTCTCTCAAATTAAAATCTCTGCAGGAGAAAAGACACATTCTGCAGAGTGGTACCATAGAAATAAATAATTAAAAATCCACCGACTTTGCTAGAATATTATTTTCAAAGGGCAAAAAATTCCACCGACATGTCTGTGGAATTAACCACAAAATACAGAATGGCGAACCGAATCGGACTGATCGGGGACCAAAACCGTCACAGGCAAAACGGACCAATTGTGGTCGAAAACGGAACGAATGGGGACCAAGCCGGATTTAATCGGGCCGAAACGTTCAAACGGAGCTAAGTAGTTCATAAAAAAACACTTAAATAGTTAGAACTATACATTGGAGAAAAATAATAATATTTAGAATGAGTTATTTAACTGATAATAGCTACCTACCTACATATGTTGAAAAAAAACAATAGCTACTTTGAATGCTTATAGGATATGAGCATTCAAAGTAGCTATTTTTTTCAACATAAGTAGGTAGCTATTATCAGTTAAATTACTCATTCTAAATATTAATATTTTTCTCCAATGTATTATGTACCTATAGTACTAACTATTTACCTAAGTGTGTTTTTATGAACTACTTAGCTCCGTTTCGGCCAGATTAGATCCGGCTTTGTCCCCAATCGGTCCGTTTCGGTGATTCTATGTAAGTACCCTCTACCTACATTATTCTTAATGCGTTCAATAAATCTTCTACCTTTCTACCTATACTATTTTCAATCATCATTTGTGTGTAGGATCAGACAGTCAGTGAGGGTTTTCTTGAATGTGCCTTTCCATCGGCTTCATCTGCATCACTCATCCTCTTCATCTGCCTCAGTCATCTCTTCTTCTCTCAATTTGTCTTCTCTTCCTCCACATCTTCATCATCACTTCGCTTTTCTCTCTTCTCCCCTCCTCTCCGAACAGAAACTCTCCCAACACAGTCTGTCTCTGCTCCACCCTTGGTCTCTGCAGCTCTCCACACTCCAATACAAAATGCATCAGGTCTTCTGTCCCTCTCTCTCCACATATCAAGCACCTCTCCTCATCCCTCTCTCTCCTCCTGTCTCCCAGCCACAAACGGTTTGTTCTAGCTCTGAACCACAACCTGTCCCTCTCTCCTCCACCGTAGTCCTCCTCTTTCATCTCCCTCTTGTACTCTCTGTACAGCCACAACGTGCTCTTCTCGCTAATCTCCTCGATCCATTCTCTTTCCACCCTCTCCGCTACTCTTCTCCTCACCTCATGCCCACTCATCCTCTCCAGGTCCTCCACCTCTACTCCAGCCCATTCCATATATTTCCTGGTCCTCTTCCACCATCCCACTCCATTCCTCCTCATGCTATTCATCACCCCTTTCACCAGTCTATTCTCTCCTTGCAACTTCCTCCTCACATACTGCAATCTGCCTCTCACCAACCTGCTCTTCATTGTTCCTATGCCAATCTCTCCTCTCATTGCTGCCACAGATGCATATCTCGGTGCTGCCAAGATCCTCCTCATCGCTACATTTTCTTGTCTCTGCATCTTCTCCACATCTTCCTCCCTCACATCCACAACTTCTGCTCCGTACAGCACACTCGCTAGCACTACCGACTTCCAGTACGCCTATCCCACCACCACCCTATGACAACTTTTCTCTATGACTGAATAGGTCAGGTTACTCATCCTCTTTCCCTTCTCAATCATCCTCCTCCTTTGCCCCTCATACATATTACATTTATTCTCCATCATTACTCCCAAATATTTTACTTCCTTAACTACCTCCATGACCTCTATCTCCTGTACCTCCTCTCCCCCTCTCATATTGAAAACCATACATTTGCTTTTCTCCATATTCATGTTTAAACCGTACCTTCCTGCCGCCTCCTTCAAAACCCTCACAGCCCATCCCGCCTCCTCTGATCCTCTCGCCAACAGCATTCCATCATCTGCAAAAAACAAAGAGCTCACCTTCATTTCCCCCACCATCACCCCTCCTCTTCTTCTTTTCAGTTCTTCAATGATTTTGTAGGTGATCAACTTGAAGATCAGTGGTGATGCTGTGCATCCCTGCCTGATTCCACTATCTATTTCCATCATCAAATCTCTTCCACCTATCTCCATCCTCATTCTATCTCCCACATATCCTCTCTTTATCATATCTATCACTTTCACTGGCACCTTCATATCCTTCAACACCTCCACCACCTTCTCTCTCCTTATTGAGTCATATGCCTTGCTAAAGTCAACTGCAACCACCACCAACTGCTTCCCTCCTCTATACACCTGGCAACACACTCCTGCAGTACTATCAAATTGTCCAAAATCTCCCCGCCGCTCGTGAATCCTGCCTGTTCCCATTTCGTTCTCTTCCACATGCTTCTCTATTCCCTCCTTCACCATCTTCATCACTACCTTATAGGACGCATCTGTTAGCGCTATCGGCCTCAGATCAGCTACAGTTGGTTTCCTCTTCTTCGGTATCATAACTGTTCTCAACTCCTTCCATCTTTCCGGTTCTCCTCCTTCTTCCAGCATTCTCTCTATTCCTTCCCTCATCATTCCCACCACCACTTCGCTTCTCTGCAACACCTTATACAATTCTGGTTTCAAACCATCCAGTCCGCCTGCCTTCCCACTTCTAAGTTCCATCAGTACCTTTCGGATGCTTTCCTCACTTACTTCAAACTTCATTGTTTTAACATTCCAGGAAGGGTCTCCAATTTGGGGTAACCACATCTCAGTTGGGTCCTCTTCCCTCCTTCTTGTTCCTTCCAGAGACTCTTCATATTCCTCAATCTCTTCTTCTCCCCACTCCTCCTCTATTTCATTTCCATGCATTTGGTATATTCTCTGCCAAAACACTCTCACTTGTTCCTCATACCTCTGCTCCTCTAACTCTTCTCCCTCCTCTGTGTATGACTTCAATTTTTCTTCTTTCTGAGCTTTTTCTCCTTTCAGCTTCTTGATCATCTTCCACATCTGCTTTCCTTTGCCCATATTTCTGATCTCTTCTGCTATCCTTCCCTCATATGTTCTCATTTCCTCACAGATCATTCTGCTTACTTTTTCTTTTTGTTCTCTGTACTCTATCCACCTCTGCTCCCTGTTATCCTCCACTCCTCCATTTCTAACCCTCTTGTTTAATCTTCTTCTCTTAGCAATTTCTCTTCTTATTTCTCCATTCATCCATGGTGGCTCTTCTTTTTCAGTTTGGTCCATCCTCTTCTTGTATTTCACCTTCAAACATTCATCTGCCACCTTCCTTATCACATCATTTAGCTATCTTGTTCATTGTTACATTTTCAATCTGCTCCATCTCCCTCTCCACTCCATGTATATACTCCTCCATCTTCTCTCTCCGATTGCTATAAAACCACCCCTCTCTAACTCCATCCCACCTTCTTCTCTCTTTCCTACCTGTTTGTAGCTCTATCTCAATCATGCAATGGTCTGATAGATCTATCCTTTCCTGCTTTTCATCTATCCATACTTTCTTGGTTATTCCATATGCCTTTTCATTCACAAGTACAAAGTCAATCACACTTCTACAGTCTCCCCTTCTCCATGTGTACACCCCTTCACACTTCTCATCAATGTTCAACAACAGCAACCCACTTTCCTCTATCATTTTATTTACACTTTTCCCATTTTCATTTTCATCTTGGTATCCGAGGTACCCCAGATGTCCATTGAAGTCACCGACTGCTATGTAGTTCTCTCCTCTCTCATCAGCCTCCACTACCTTCTCCCTCATCCTCTCCAAAATCTCCCTATTCTGCTGCAGCTCCTCTCTCCCATTTCCAGTCTTTAGATATACCACTGTCAGATTCACAATTTCCTTTCCAAAATTTCCCTTCAATTCAAGACAATCTTTATACTTATTTTCTTTCTCATCTAGCTTCAGGTCCTCCCTTCGAAAGTCTGGCAAAGGATTCGAAAGTCTGGCAAATATGCTTAAAGGGGTAAAGTTCGCGATGTCCACTGCAGCTGTCCACCACAGAACAATGTCTACCACAGAACAGGCTACGATATTTACTAAACTAAAACATTTTATTCGTATGAAAAATTATTTACGATGCCGAATATTCATGTTATTAGTAAATAATGTTTTAAATGCTCATATCGTTAACTTTTATTGTCACTAATTTCAATCAAGGTAAGAAAATTGATATTATTTATTTATTAAGTATGTGGGAATCACCTAACCTAATAACATAATGCCTGAGATTAGAAATGATAGCCGAATTCATTGTACCTAGGTCGATAGGTAGGTAACACCATGGTATTGTCGGTGACAGGATAATAACCCCCCGTGCAAAAAACCCCCGTGCAAAAAAACCCCCGCGGTCAAAAAACCCCCATGCAATATACCCCCCGCACAAAAATACCCCGTACAATAACCCCCCCGGACAAATACCCCCGGACAAGAACCCCCCAAGCAAAAAACCCCCGGTGCAAAAAAACCCCGGTCGATATAAATAGCATAATTCATTTTAATTAATTTTTTATTAATAAAATTACTATATGCTATAATATAAAGAGATATAGTGCACCTAAGGTTAGGTTAGCGGTCCAATTGGGGGGGGGGGCTTGCCCTCCCCCGGCCAGGTTTGATAGTGACAAAATGTATACACATGTACTTATTTTTACTATAAAATAGGTAATTGGGTATACCTTATTTTGCAAAGAAAAATGGTCATATTTTCGAAGAAAATGTAATAATTATTGGTTCGCATTGAATGATGTTTAATATATTAATAAAAATGAATTATGCTATTTATATAGACCGGGGGTTTTTTGCAACGGGGGTTTTTTGCTTGGGGTTTTTTTGTCGGAGGGGTATTTGTCCGGGGGGTTTATTGCACGGTTTTTTTTTTGTCCGGGGGGTATTTTGCACGGGGGTTTTTTGACCGCGGGGGTTTTCTTGCACGGGGGGTTATTGTCCTGGAATCGGTATTGTCATATAGGCTACATAGAACATACATAGCTAGGATCTAGGTTCTGTCATTTACATAGCCTCTATATACACCTTGTAAACCGTATAATATCATCACCTGTTCTGCCATGGACATAGCCTCTATACACTTTGTAAACCGTATAATATCAGCACCTGTTCTGTCGTAGATATAGCCTCTATACACTCTGTAAACCGTATAATATCATCACCTGTTCTGCCATGGACATAGCCTCTATACACTCTGTAAACCGTATAATATCAGCACCTGTTCTGTCGTAGATATAGCCTCTATACACTCTGTAAACCGTATAATATCATCACCTGTTCTGCCATGGACATAGCCTCTATACACTCTGTAAACCGTATAATACCTGTACCTGTTCTCTCATGGACAGAGCCTCTAAACACCTTGTAAACCGTATAATATCAGCACCTGTTCTGCCATGGACATGGCACCTGTTCTAAACACTCTGTAAAATGTATAATATCATCACCTGTTCTGTCGTAGATATAGCCTCTATACACTCTGTAAACCGTATAATATCATCACCTGTTCTGCCATGGACATAGCCTCTATACACTCTGTAAACCGTATAATACCTGTACCTGTTCTCTCATGGACAGAGCCTCTAAACACCTTGTAAACCGTATAATATCAGCACCTGTTCTGCCATGGACATGGCACCTGTTCTAAACACTCTGTAAAATGTATAATATCATCACCTGTTCTGCCATGGACATAGCCTATATACACTCTGTAAACCGTATAATACCTGTACTTATTCTGTCATAGACATAGCCAGGTGATGCTATTATACAGTTTACAGAGTGTATAGAGGCTTTGTCTATGGCAGAGTAGGTGATGATATTATACGGTTTACAGTGTGTATAGAGGCTATGTCCATGACAGAACAGGCGCTGATATTAGGTATACAAAACAAAATTAGCTGTCTTCGGTTCTGCCCTTGGAACAAAAAACTATGATCAATATAAAAATCCAAGTTCATATTATACTTTTTTACTTCTTCAGTATTGACCTCTTGAAGAAAATATCATTTTTAATTAAATTGAGCTTGTAGAAACAGAGATATATCCAAAACAAAAGTACACTTATAGTGACCTAGGTAGGGTAGCATGGGGCAAAGCGGCACCCCGGGGTCAAAAGTCACCCCCAGTTATTTTCCAAAATATTGTGGAAGGTAGCTCTCAGATACCTTTTACATGTTCTCCGGTGTCGTTAGCTACAGTGTAGTTAGTTTTGTGAGGGTGAGGAGATATTTCGCTAAGTTACGGCGATAAATCTATTTTAAGTCATTTTGATATAACTTTTTAATGTCACTGAGTAATGTTTGAATTCTGTCAAGTGTAATATATCAAGATATTTCATAATGAAATGCATAGTATTATCGGTTTACTTAATTTTCTGTATATAAATACAATGAAAAAAGTATTTTTAAATAATAATTTTTTCAAAATTAAAATGGCGCGTCATTTGGGGCAATGAGGCCACGGTATGCGGGGGCAAAGCGGCTATGGGTGCCTTTTTGCCCCGTACAACTAATTATGAACGTAGTAATAAGGAGATTTTAAAACTTTTTTACAATTAACATTTATTTTCCTTGTTCATAATGGTGCAATATTATAAGATGAAGACAACTATAGGGTAAAAAAAATGTATTCATACTACAACTTTGATCAGGCTTCATGATGGCAAAGTTAATTCACCATGAGTACCACATCTTGGACGAATGATTGCGTTCTTTCAAGTAATGTGGAGTTACAAATTGTAAATTATGTTACATATATGCAAAACCGTATGCTTGGACTTAATAGCCATGATGTAATTTTGATTTGGATATAGAAGACCGTACTAATGTCTAACAATTTTTCAATATGGAATCGAAAAAGGCAGGCGTCAATTGGTTCAATTCATTCATTAGAAGCTACAATCTTAGTTAACATCCGCAAATCAAAGGCAACCAAGAGGGTTCGTGTGATAGAATTTAACAATTCAAAACTTGATCTATTTTTTAAAGTGTATGTGAAAATTTTGAATAAACTTAAATTAACAAAAATATAGAACATGGAAGAAACCAGAATTACAACGCATCAAAATCCCACCAAATTCGTGGCTAAGAAAAATGTTAAGCAGATTTGTATGATAACGAGTATCGAAAGACTTGAATTGGTCAGTTTTGTGATGCATGAGGATCTTTCATATCACCAATGTTCATATTTCCAAGAAAAAATAGAGATACTTTCATGACTGGAGCTCCTCTGGGATCCATGGAGAATGTCAGTTATTCAGAATGATGGAGGTCTCTTTCTTAAATGGCTTCAATACTTGGTGAAATTAACTGGATCTTCTAATGATGATCATACTGGTTGGAAACCACAGTGTCTGGATGCAATCAACTTTTGTCAAGACTATGTATTTGAACTATTAACTTCACTTCCTCATTCTTCTCATAAAATGCAACTGCTCGACGTTTACTATATCAAATCGTTGAAGAGCTCATATAACTCTTGTGCTGATAACTGGATCATGAACAGTCCTGGCTAAAGAATGACCATATATGACATGGGTGGAATCTTCAGAGCAGCCCTTTTGAAAACTGCTTTATCCGAGAGAGCTGTCAATTGTATTAAAACACTGATATATGACAATATAATTAAGACGAGTTTAATGAGGAGGATTTCTTAGCTACAGAAGTAATAAAAGAACCTCTATTTGACATTGAAATGAATATAAGATAAGTTTGACTAGTTAAAATATATATAAAAACAGTCAAGACTATAAATGTATAGTTTCAAATGGCCAATGTCATAGCCTGTTTCAGGATATACATAAATATATATTATTCAAAATTTGTTATTCTTTAACTTTCATAGATAATAAATTTAAAATGTAATGAAGGGGGCGAAGCGGCACCCCATGTCCGTTTTGCCCCGCATGATTGCCGTTTTGCCCCGTACACGGGGCAAAACGGTTTTTTAACACTTTTTGGGAAAAGTGTACTAAAATCAAAAATATGAATTATTAGTTCCTTAACAGTTTACCATGTGTTGCCGATTTTTTGGTGTATCTTTTACTGCAAAAATCAATTATCTAGGTTCAATAGTATTGGAGATACTATGGAAAGAGCTTAGGGGGTGCCGCGCTGCCCCGTGCTACCCTACCTATAACCTAACATCGGCATGTCTCCGTGATGGAATGAAAACGTACCTAATAGGTACTATTTTATGAATAGAAAGATGTGCTCAAAAATTGGACTTTGAGGAACACAAAAACTCCGATTTTAAGGTCATCGGTAAATCAATGTGCGTTTTGATTGTTTAAAGTTGTATAGAAATGTAATAAATGTCATATAATAATAAACAGGACATATTTCATCCGATACATATTTCAGATGAGAGTAGATAACGAATTAATTTGAAACAATTAGTCTATTTCTCGGCCTGTAAATTATACTACTTATTTCAGTTTCTACAGCTTATGATTATTAGACTAAATGAATTTTACTCATTATATAAGCTATTGGTACATTAACTGTATAGAAACACATTTAATTATTAACATGTGTTAATTTTTTTGTTATTATCAGACTGTTCAGTACAATGTCACCGCTCCTTTTAAGCTCGCAGGATATATAACCCTTTTTTTCACAGGGGTTTATAGGACTAGATTTCTGTTGTCCCTGAAACAAATCTATCTAACCCTTATTTATAACTCCTAATCTAAGGTTCATACGTGGCTGCAAAACTGAAGTTCAACCACTCAGAGAAATTAGTTAGATAATGAATATATCTCAATTGGCTCAAAATGAAAATTTTAATAATATAACTTTCTGCAATGATTTAATCTCTGAGAATTTGATAGTGTTTTCGAAACAGAAGAGTATTGACAGAGATAATGGTGATAAAAAAGTACATGAGAACTAGAGAGTAGCTTATTTCCTAAATTTACTAGTTTCATAATTTGAAAAGAAAACTTCACTCATGGTTATAGACATTTTTAATATGATTTTATTTGTAGTAGATGATAATTATAGGAAATTAGATTACGAGCACTCGGTAGAGCGCATTCCTTCATCGCCGCTTATAAATGATCTTGACCATCCAATAATTCTTGAGTTATAAATGATCTTGACCTCAGCCTTTTACCTGTTCGCTCCCAAAATCTAATAAACTGGAAACTGTATAATGACAAATCGTTCCAACAAGTTTCATGCAATTCGATTGATCACTTTTTTTGAGTTATTGAGTTATAAATGACAATGACATTGATCTTTGACCGGATCGCTCCCAAAATTAACCAAATTGTTCCTGGATATTGAAGATACGCTCCGCCAAGTTTCATGCAATATGATTGAAAACTTTCTGAGTTATAAAATTTTGACATTGACCTTTGACCAGATCGCTCCCAAAATTCTACCAGATGGTTGCTAGGCATTGAACAATCATCCTACCAAATTTTAGTCAATTTGGTTTAATATTTTTTGAGTTGGCGAATAAAAATATCCAGGTTCTCTGTTAGTACATCGTCACAGTGACTCTTTAATCCGATAAATAAATAAATGTCGTCTAATACAAATTATCCATTTCCTGTGAAGGTAATTAAAAAACTAATGTTGGTGAAATTAGTATCATCACAGAGCCTATATTTCTCTGATTATAAATCATCACATGTACAGTGACTCTTTTCTCTGATAGTACAACTAAAAAATGTCTATTATAAATAAGATTGCTTAGTATTCAATACCATTAAAATCTGTCAATCAATGTTAGATAAATATTATTCAGATTAAAACTTGCCTAGTTTTCGTTGCTACATCACCGTAACTCTTTTCTGATAGTACATCATATCAGTGACTCTTTAATCCGATAGTACATAATGCAATGATTTTGAGAAAATAAATCATGGAATCTTGTACTGGACATAAATCCCAAAATGGCTCTAAGAATAACATTAGAAATTAAAATGAAAATTTGTAGTGGACAAGAGTCCACAACAAATAGACAATAATAATATTTGATGTTCGAGTGGACTTTTGTACACAGTCCTTATATTAAACTTTATATTATTGAATATTCATTGCTGTATCATGCTCACATATTTTAACAAGGCATTCATAGTACATGTTCGCACTTGTTTGCAATATTATAATATATATATATATAGACACAATATATTAAGTAACCTAAGAGATATATTAAACCACAAAAGCATATAATTAAGTGGAATATTGTACTGCATGGACATATGTTGCCACAATGCGGGATATAATTATTCGTAAATATCTTAAACTATCTTTTCATAGAATTTTGATTGTATTCCAATATTTAAGAACATATCTATTCAAACACCTTTAATAATTGTTACAGAAATGAACATAAAATATTCATATATTAGTATGTTAACCCATAAACGGCCTATATGAAAGTATTATAAATATCAAAAAAACATCAAAATATTAAACTAATATAGCAAATCTAGTTTTGAATAACATATCAATATTCAGTTAAGATTTCAAGTAATTTCATCAAAGAATAAAAAAAAGAAATGCTAAAAAACTGTTTTGAAAAGTTTGAATAACAGAAGCTGTCATGCCTGAAACACTTTGGATGACATCAGATCACTTTCTGAAATCTATTATTTATGTCTTATTATTATTTAATAATAATAAGCTAATAACTTTTGTAGTTTTGAAAAGTCAGAAGAAATAATTTGTGTGATAATTTAGCTTCGAAATGACCGTACATATTCAGAATATTGGATTAATCTGTTCAAACACTTGGAAAGAAAAAACTATACGTGGAGATCCCCCACTTATTTTGGAACTTTGTCTTTTGAATAGTAAGGAATATTGTCTAAGCTCAGTAAAGGAAACTTAGAAATGCAAATAACTAAATATATAACGAAAATTATATCATTCCCTTTTGCACAATTGTTTATGAATATGTTATCCACAATCTTATCGATTTTTTTAAATATAAAACACATTGTTATACGAATTTTGAAAGTACTGGACCAGAAGTTTTTGGAAATCCTTTCTATAAATTAGAATCTTTATTGAGAAAAAAATCTTAGGTACAAAAACAAAAGACAATATAAGTTTCAACAAACATACAAATAAGATTCGTTTATCAAGTATAAAAAACTTTTCGGGCAATTAAAGGAATAATTCTAAATAAACAGAGATCACTGAACCTGGAGTCGTACAGTTATGAGTTACTCTACTGCTATAATGAACAGAAATATTATAAATAATGGTTAAATAAATGTTTTTTAAAGGCTCTTTTAATTATAATAATGTTAGAACTAGATTTAATATTATTGGGTATAGAAGTTCAAATTATAAGTCCTATATAAGATATAGATCTCTGGCATTGAGACAGACGCTGGAATGATGGTGATGTCTCTATTACGAGTCAGAGTCGTGGTGATTAAAGAAAAATTACTATCTCCATGATAAATGCCCAAACATGCATATGCCAATGATAAGCTTATAAATATATGTGACCTTTCAGATACTGGTTCTGTGAAAGAGGGGATTTGATTGAGCATGGTAGTCTGATGAAGTGGTGAGGCGGTTAATCTTTTTTTGTAATAATATCAGAGGCTGAGATGTACATTGCACATCATCATGCCCCACCCCACAATGCAACACAATACAATAGATAGAAATATGCTAAATCATAATAGATATTGATTAATATTTTAATGAGACACAATTTCTAATTCTATTTAGGATTCCTACTGTTTTAGTTAATTTCCTGAAAGTATGCTGTACGTACATGATTATAAGGTATGCATTCCAAAAATTTATCCTCACTCAAAAGATCAATACGACATTCATCAATATCAATACATAGAGGTGTTGCGACAGAGTGTTGCCTGTTTGAAAATAACATCGCAACTGTTTTACTTTTACTGGTATTAAAATTAAGTCTGTTGTTTACTGTCCATTTATAAAGTTATCAAACTCCCTGTTGGCCGTATTTATCAAGTTTGAGTAGTTCTCACCACTGAAGGCTAAAGTCGTGTCATCGGCAAACAGAGTAAACTTTGTAACATTAGATTAGCACGGCATGTCATTGACAAACAATTGGAACAACAGAGGAGCCAATACATTACACTACCTTGTGGCAAACCTATATCCACTAGAGTAGAGGTGGAAAACTGAGAGCCAATTCTAAAACACTGAAACCTGTTACATAAGAAGCTACTGAACCAATCCAGAAGCACACCTCTTATACCATAAGCAAACCTCTCCCTCAAAAGTATCCGATGATCTACTATATCCAATGTCTTCTTAAGATCCACAAGGACAGCCAAGTTATGGCATTTTGCATTAATACTATCATAAACATTTTCAGTTAAGTTAAGAATTGCATCCGCCATATTTTTACCAAATTGGCTGGGGGTGAGAATATCAAACATTTCAGTAGACTACATATGTACATTTTTCCAACAGTGTACTCATGAAAGGCAAAATCGATAATTGTAGGTAATTAGAAATATTTAGGTACCCGATCACCACTCTTATAATTTGGAATAACTGCAACTTCTTTCAAACAATAAGGGAAATGACCATCAGTATATGATTAATTAATTGAACAGAGAAATAATGAAATTACCCAGCAGAGAAGAAACTTTCATGGAAAAAATTCAGGAATGGACTGCGTCCCATAATACATTTTTTTTTATATCATCGATGATATTAGACAACTCGTTCTCACTTATCGCATCCACAAAAAAGGAATTTTCTTGTGCGCGAATATTAAGTATTGGGTCATCATATTGGGGCGGAATGGCATTCTGTAAATTACGGGCCACAGATGCGAAATGATTATTAAAGCACTCTGACAATATTCCCCTTCATAAGAAACATTAAGATCATCACCCACACAGACTTAACAACCCCAGTACTCCGCTCCTCACCGATCAAATTCTTTATTAATTTCCAAAGATTTTTTTTTTAGCATTTCATTTGTTAACTTCAAGTGATTTCCCATATTATTTTTCTTTAGCCTGTCGGATCCACTAAGTAACCAAATTGCGATAGTTATTATAATATTCTTGGTGGAGTTTGAGCTGTTTGTAATGATAGGACTTTCTTTTTATTGATTTCAGTAGAGTACGTAGATGAAAGTGATGGTTTAGTGTAACGTTTATAAGTAATATATTTAGTTAGAGGAAAAAAAAACTATCCACATATATTTTATTCAAATTTTCACAAAATGTCTAGTATGTGTAGCAACATCAATGTCATTATCATAAACAAAGTTGAAATTATTAACCTTATTAAAAAATGAGTCAAAGTATTGCTCTGAATTTTATCTAAATGTAACTTCAATTTTGGAATTCACAGGAGTATTAAATTCGTTGAGTAATATATGTACCTATCTTATTAGGGGGTATACGTGCGTCTAATTTTTATTTGAAATTTTCTAATCAAATATAATAGATAAATAGTAATTAGTTATGATTGGGGGCTGGGCCGGTTTTATTAGTTAACATATAAGTTTGGACAAACATTCGATATATATTTAGATGGCGTTGTTTACATTAATTGGACAGATGACCTTGAATCTCATTGACATTTAAAAAATATCTGCATATTTTCGTAAATAAGCAATAATTAATTGAATTTGTGTTCTATATACAAAATGTACTGACTAATAAACTATTTTTAGAGCCTAGAGGTCTAAATAAGAAAATTATTCTATGCCGATATACAAACGTGCTCTTTGTAGGTACAACGTACCTATATGAAAATATAACCGGATGGAGTCAATGACTCACGAAAACATAAAACTCACTCACTAGATAGCGTTTTTCACAATAAATTTACTTTCTTTCCTAAATGAATTTTTAAAAAAGTTAAAAAACTAATGTAAGTTTGTACCTAACCAATCCTTAATACATATTGACTGATTTAATATCAATTACTTGAGATTTAAATGTATTCTGTGAAATGAATAATGTTGAGTGTTCATTCAAATTAACCAATGCCTAACTGATTTCAATGTACATATTGCAATTTAAACTAGTTTAATAGCAATATATATGAATATATTTGATAGCGCACTTCTCTCATGAAAGTGGGCAACACTAGCTAGAAGTAGGTATTCACAGTGCCGGGCGCCGCCGAAATTTCATTGATCACAATGGATTCATGAAGGTACTAGTAAATGATCACAGTTTATTGAACTATATACTGTGGTAATATGGTATCCAGTCTTCCTACCAACACTCCACTAAAAAAATTGTTGTATTAGGTACCTAGTATTTTATTAGGTGAGTCGGAGGCCTTAGTTGAGAATAGGAAATTAGAAAAAGATGATAACCTAGGCCCTACACAGGCAGCAAGGATTTATTCCTAAGATATTAAGGGAATATCCCAGGAATATATCCTTCTTCCCAGGGTTATTCGAGTGACAGTGAGAACTTTAGTAAATTAGGTAGGTAGTACTTAGCCTAGGTACCTAGGTTAGGTAGGGTCACGCAGGTAAATTGTGGCCCTTTAATTTTTAAATGCGGCCCTCTCAAGAGAGTCTCTAAAACATTCTGAACCGAAATTACATTAGAATGTTGCATAGCTATCAAAAGAAACGCAGTGCATGTTATAATTTATTAATTTAAGTTTTTAACGTGTGTTTTGAATGTATGATTTTTCTGTTGTAAGAGGCCGCAGTTAGTCAGTGTGCAGCAATTTACCTGCGTGACCCTACCTATTAAATTTCTCCCTGAGTCGCCGAATTGAATCATTTTTGAAGAGAAATTTAGCTAGGCTATTTTTATTTCAGAGAGACTTGCAGAGCCAGAATGCAGGGATTTCATCAAGACATTAAGTTCATTAACCATATAGCCAGTAGCCTATAGGGCCATAGCCTATAGCTACTTAGCTTGTATCCTATTTTACATATTTACAAGCATGTCCAAACTCGCCATTTTATTAAAATGGCGAGTTTGGACATGCTTGATTGAAGGGCTCAAAAAAACTGTCACAAACTCGCCATTAAAATGATTTTAATGGCGAGTTTGTGACAGTTTTTTTGAGCCCTTCAATTGCAAATGGTGAGAAATAGCTAATTTTCTCCTATGCTACAATGTTATTTTGGAGAGAATTTATGATCATTTTAGTCTTTTAGAGAGAAATTTGGTTATTTTTGGAGAGAACTGGAGAAACAAATGGAGAGTTTCAGAGACATGCTACTAGTTTACTTGGCTAAGATTATTCTTATTTATTGTGTAATCTATGATTCATAGTAGTGTGGCAGCCCTGCCCACTGGCAGTAAAGTTGCCAGTTTGATGAGAAAATGAATCTACATCAACATCACCACATTTAATTTATTTTAAAGTACCATTTTCAGAATTACAGTTTACCCAGATTCAGAGACTGCAGGTACTGGTAAAGTGTTCTCCAAGAAATAGAAATCCTCTAATTTACCATTTGTTCTCGGTAAAATACATGTAAATATAGGAGGAAATTGAGAATTGTCCATGGTTCAAAGTATGGACAAAGTCGCCAGCCAGTCTGTATTTCGTGGTAAATTCCACTGACATGTTGGTCGAAATTTTCCCCTTTGAAAATAATATTCTGGCAAAGTCGGTGGATTTTTTTAGCTATTTATTCCTATGTTACCATTAATTTTCGCTGGATAAGTTAGGAAAATGTTGGTGGATCAGCCAAATTACTGGTAATTTATGGTGGATTTTTTCAGCTTTTTGAAAAAGTCATTGGGATTTTGTGCATCAAATACAGACTGGGTTGCCAGTATACTGGCGACTTTTGAAGGGTGAAATAAGTTTAGAAACCTGTAAATAAGTTAAAATAACAAGTAAATCACTAATAGATAGTCTCAAGTGATACGCATGCATCAGACATGATGCATAGGATGTTTTCAAGTGTAAAGTCTTCCCTAGGATGTCCTATTTCTTCTAAGTATCTTAAATGTGGCGACTTGATCTATTTTCTCACCAAACTGGCGACTTTCCTGCCACACTTTGAAACATGGAGAATTGTTCGCACAGAAAATTTATAAAAATGTCCCATATTCTGCAGACTGGATTTAATGCATGTGCATCCCATGCCATCCCCTTATGGCCATTTTGTTAGTGATTTAACACTTTAAACAAGTAATTACAGTTTTTCTTTCAACTTATTTCACCTATCAAAAGATGATGATAATGTTACAGATTATTCTAGACTGTGTTTGGTGCACTGAACTCCTGACTTTTCCAAAAATCTGTAAAATATCTGCCAACATTTCCTCCTATTTTGGCTAGTCCTCCAATATTTTTCCAATTTCTCCTCTAAAAATTAATCGTAATTTAGATATAAATAACTAAAAGTCCTCCGACATTGTGAGAATATTTATTTTGGTGATTTGAGAAGTCCTCTCACATGTCATTGGAATTTAGTCCCAACTACAATCTTGATTAGGGTGTCTGCATACCAAAAGAGGGAAAGAAAGATTGCAACCAGATTGTATTTGGTGGTAAATTCCAATGATATGTCGGCAGATATTCAATTTCTCTAATAAAAAAATTCCTGCAATGTCTTAGGATATTTAGCTATTAATTCCTATATTACCATTAATTTTCGGAGGGGAAACTGGATAAATGTTGGAGGACTAGACAAATTGATGAAAAATGTTGGCAGCTATTTCTCAGATTTTTGATAAAGTCAGGAGTTCAGTGCACCTAATGCAAACTGAGACTGCAAGATGTGAAATGAGAAAAAAAGCCATAAAGAGTGATACAATACTGGCACTTTGTGAGATATTACATTGATTAGGCTACTATCTTCTACTCTCTTCACAGAACCCATCTTCAACACGCTTTCACTCTTCAGTTTTTCTTTTTCTCTCTTTCTTGCTCGCTTCCAGTGTGTGCAGTCCTGTATATATCCATGTTTACCAATTCAATCTTTCTTTCTCGCTTTAAATCTTTTGGTGTTGAGGCACCTTATGTCTTTGAGTATGTGACTATGTCAGTTAAAGGCTTAAAAGCCAATTTATTGGCTTAGATTTCAAAAGGTCAAAACTGAGATGTCTAATTAGCCTAAAATTTTGAATTAATTCTTATGTTCCCATGTAAATTTTCATATGAAATCTTAAAAATTTAAGCCAAATTGGCTTGGGTTAGAATTTTTGTGAAAATTTGACTCTAAAAATTGCTTACAATTTTCAAGCCTCTGAAACAAAGGATGGCTCCGACCAAGATGTTTATTGTTTACCTAATTTGACTCCCCATGTTACAGGTAATAAAGCAGGTCCTTCCTCCCAATTTAAATGGTAGTTTTATGACTGCTTTTGAGCTCTTAAATTGCTATTGATGAAAAATATCTGATTTTCTCCTATGCTACCAGTCTGCCAAGTGTAGCAAATCTGTCTCCCAAGATTTTATTTTGAGGACCAATTGTCTCCAAAGAGCAAAGATTTTCAAATCAGTCTCTAAACCAGATTGCAGAATATTGAACTTTTTTCAAAGACTCTGAAACAAGTCAAATCTGAGCCCACTTTTATAAATTGGAGTTCTCTGCAGGAGATCAGAATTAATTCCTATGTTACCATTAATATAGCTCCAGGAAATTTTTCGAATGATTTAGCTGCGGGAGATTCTGAATTTGCTGCTGAGAGTCAAAGAGTAACTCTCAAATTAAAATCTCTGCGTGTCACTGATGTCAGGAGATGCATTATGCTAGTCTGTGAAGTGTGTCAAATCTGTCTCCAATATTCTATTTCGAGGACAATTGACTATTTCATTTGTTTCACATGATCAAAAATAAAATGTTTAACTATTTATGTAGAAAATCTTTACCTGGGAGGCAAATTCCTCTATTGAAATATTTTGAACTAGTTAGTGTTCAAGAAGAATTCTTATATTTTGTCTTTCGTTCCCAGAAAAATACCTTCAAATATAGTAGGAAATTCAGAATTGTTTCCACTTTCCTCAGAACATTTTAAAATTTTCCCATACTCTACAGACTGATCCAAAATATCATTGTAGGCTTGTAGCATAGGAGAAGATTATAAATTTCTTTCATCACAGTGACTCTTTTCTCTGATAGTACATCATCACAGTGACTCTTTTCTCTGATAGTACATCATCACAGTGACTCTTTTCTCTGATAGTACATCATCACAGTGACTCTTTTCTCTGATAGTACATCATCACAGTGACTCTTTTCTCTGAAAGTACATCATCACAGTGACTCTTTTCTCTGATAGTACATCATCAGAGTGACTCTTTTCTCTGATAGTACATCATCACAGTGACTCTTTTCTCTGATAGTACATCATCCATTTGCATTTTCTAAGGCTCAAAATTATTGCTCTATTGTAGCCAGTTAAATAGGGAAAATATCCATCCTTCATTTTCTGATATAAAATTATTACATCATCGCATCACCTTTCTCTGATATGCAACATTCAAATGTAAATTTGTTTCAGCAGGATTAACACTTTCTTGAGAAAGTTTGGTAAAAGTTTTAAGGGACTCAATTTACCAGTGTGGCCCTAGGTACCTTCTAGTAGTGCTTTTACAATCAAAAGTAGTGAAATATCAAGGTTAATTCAGTTGTTTATAGTTTCTAGAAAAATATATAATATTATTAATATAGAAAAATAATATACACAGATTTGTGTGAACGAATGTGTGTGTTACTGTTGATGAGTTTATTTGAACTGTTTCTACTTAATACTAATACACTACGCACATATCTGAAAATGAATTTTATCTATTCTCCAAAATATACTTGATGCAAAATGTGGTCTCTAACTCTCAAAGACTTATTTAGACTATTAGAGAGGCTCATTGTCTGTTGTAACTTCTGTTCTTACGGAATTTGTTTCATAAATCACAAAATTTCCCTAATATGTTTCAAAGACCCAGGGTTAAATTAATGGTAACATGGAAATTAATTTAAGATTTGGCTCTTAGTTTCACTCAAGAGTCCTAATATGGTCTATATTTTGGAGACTTAAGCAATTTTATGAAAGAACAGAATTGGAGAACTCCAGTAAGTATATGGTTCACTGTAACCCAATAGTTCTTACATAAAGCTGATATAAATCCACCAACTGGCAAAATATTTTCAATTATTTGACTGGAACAACCTTTAATTTGAAAACATATATTGAGAGTTAACCTTGCTACTCTTACTCTAAGGTGTTAACTTAACACACCAGATATTATGAAATTTATTATTAAAAGATTATCAATCACATAATTTATTGAAGGTAGAGGCTAAGATGGTTCTAGATCAATTCACCGAAAATACATTTGCTGCACGGCACTTCCGCCAAAAAATGACAATTATTTACCAAAATAAGGTATACTTATCTTACAGTAAAAACGGTGAAGTAGGCCTATACATTTTGTCACTATCAAACTGTGCTGCGTGACACACCCCCAACTCCCCCAGCCAGACCGCTAACCTAAAACTAAGTGGCCAATATCTCTTTATATTTATAACATGTATTGTCTTTAAATATTCAGCGTAAGTGTCATGCGGCGAAAGGAATAGTCACCGCTGAGATACTTTGTTTCTCTAGTTTAAATAATTCATCATGTCATCATTCAAATAATCACCTCGTTTTCTACCATTAATTGATAGATGATTTTATTATTCTCACCCATTATTAATTTCTGTGTCTCAGTCCTCCTCATGTGGTGCCACTAACAATCAAAAGGAGCTAGAATTATCTCCTTGGTGAAACCTTCAGACACACCAGTGTTCTTATCGAGTATCACCACCAGAGCCTGTAGCAGCAGACTACTCTTGAACCAGAGTACTAACGACGAGCTCGTGAGTGAAGCTCTGTCATATGAGTTATAATGAAACTAGCTTTAGGTGTATATTAGAGGAATTTGTTTCAAGATTAACTTTGAAAAGTAGCTATATCTAATTATCTATCAATTCGTTAGGCTAATTCAAAATTAGGTATTATTAACTTCAAAAGTCTATCAACCAATGCATTTATTGTATTTACTCACTTTATTTGTTATCCAAATGTTTCTCTCCACCAGCTGAAACTTATCTCTCAATGACTTCAGCTCACAGGATTTATTGGGATACCCTTACCTTCATCAAGAATGACTTTTCATCACCTAGTTTGCTGGGTGAGTTATTCTATGTCAACATACTATCTAGTAGCTAGCCAATTTTATTCTAGGCTAATCTATTGTATATATATTTTATTTATTTAATAGGTATCATTAAATCAATTAGTAATCCACAGGCAGGCCTCGCTTTTATTTCCAATATCATGATAGTCTTATTACAAATGGGGGTATTTGGAAGGAACCGATTCAAATACCCTCTTCCTATTTCATGTCCCTAATTGATTTAGAGACGTGAACTAGGAACCCATCCATATACCTCCTTCCTAGTTCACGTCCCTAATTGATTTAGGGACGTGAAAAAGTAATTTACCACAAATGGTTATAAAACTGAAGTATGGGTCAAATTTTCATATAATTGTAATTCTTTAAACATTTCATCTCTCAATCCCAAAGAATCATTTAGTGATTTTTCGGGATTGGGAACAGGGATTAAGGATCAGGAACAAAACAATTGTATGGATTTTGTGTAATTTCTCCAGATTGGGTGCAATTGTCGCGATTTTCACAATTTCATGATTAGAGTGAGAGAGTGATATCTTGGATTTGATAATTTACTGTTGTAATTTTGCTGCCAAACCTGTGTGGCCAAATATTCTATAGTTTGTATTTATGAAAACATTTAAATGAACTATTGAATTGGAGCATAATTGTTTCGTGTAAATGTATTCTACTTCAACCTTCTACTGCGACCTGCTAGGAGCGCAACCTAAGACTCCTTCAATTGTGAACTGATTCAATTGCTACAAACATTAAATGGTATCGGATCTTTCCCATTTGCCGACCCCCACCAAATATAATTCAAATTGTTTTCTTTATGTGTATTTTAGTCCATAGAATCCGTAAATCAAACCATTTTTTTTGTAGAAACTGATAGTTTTTGAGATATGAGGGTTTAAAGTTATTTATTTCCTATGTATTACTGAAGGATTGGAAACTTTGAATAAACTCCTGTTTTCACGCTTTTTGGTCAGAAATAGGGTCAGAAATAGCCGTAATGTAGTCTGTTGTATCCGCTAGTTTGTTGTATTGCACACTTCATGATTGTTTAATGACCTAGCAGAGGTGTACGGGGGCTTCATGCCCCCTATTTCACATATATCAGCATTGAAGTAATAAATTGAAAATATCAGGGAAACTGGAAATATATTCGATATATGTATTTCGGATGCGTGTCGCCCCCCCCCCCCCCCTCCGAGCCCTCTTGCCAGGTCATTAATCAATCATGAAGTATGCAGTACAACAAACTAGCGGACACTACAAACTACATTACGGTTTCATGTAAAAAAATCTATATTGTAGGGTTAAGTAATTTCAATGAAAAGATCTCAATTCTTCAGTAATACATAGGATATAAATAACTTTATACCCTCATAACTCAAAAACTATTAGTTTCTGCAAGAAACGGTTTTGATTTTCGGATTCTATGGACAAAATTTTTCTAAATAAATCTGGTGGGGGTCGTCAAATCGGAAAGATCCATGGTAGGTACCTTGGCTTATTCTCTATAGCTACTTTCTAGAAAACAGAATTGTAAAAAAATATTAATTTTTCATGTCAATTTGATGAAATATTTATATAATAACCAATATTACTAGAGAACCAATTTAGTAAATTATGAGCCAACATTAGGATTTTCGTACGGACTTGTAATGTTTTCTGATGGTGACCCTGAAATTGCTAATTCTCCTTCAATTAATTAATTGATTGTATGAAAGAAGCTTAAATTGGTAACCTGGTGCATTCACTACCATTTCTAGAAATAATAATTTTTGAAATTAATATATAATGGTCAAATTAAAATTTTGTATGGACTTGTAATCTTTTCTGATGGTACCACTAATTTCTTCAGAATCTCATTCAATAATGAATCGATTTGTTTGGAAACGCTTTTTGAATGGTAATCTGGAGGATTCACTAGCTACAATTTTTAGAATTCCGATAGGAAAATTTAATTTCTAATTGTCAAAAATTAGTTTTGTATGGACTTGTGTAATCTTCTTTTCTGAAAATCTGATGGAATAATGTAATTAATCTTATTTATTTCATATGATCTCTAGCTGTTATTTCATATGATCTCTACATAGGGTATGAACCAAATTACAAATTATTATAATAAATTTCCACTGTCGCAGCTCCCCGGGGAGAATCATCCGTATCTGAACAATATATATATATATAAATCCCCATGTTTTAGTTTTAATTCTTTGATTTCCAATATATAGAATAGCTACTGAAATTATATATTATTTTTTAATTTATTATTTGCAGATTGAAACTCTTGTTAACAAATGACAGAAATGAGCATGAAGATACGGTGAACTCGGGACCTTCTTCAGAGGACATGGCATGAAATTGAATTATCTTTGCTCTGTTATAAATCACAAAATAACCTTTTCCTGTATTTTGAAATGCTATCTGTTAAATTGAAATCTACAATATTGGTACAGCTATAGTTAACAATTCTGTGTTCCAAATAGATGCAATATAAAATTAAATAAATATATTTTGATACCGGGAACTCGTTAGGATTTTTTTTATAATTGAAAAAGCCATTGAAGTAAAAGTTAGTTTTCTATCAATTCTTCATGATATTCATTTAATTCGTCGAGAGTTTCACGGTGATAATGCTGTTTTATTCTGCGAGTTTTCGCATTGTCCAGTTCGTATAAATTTAATTTAATAAGCTACATTTTGTTTGTGTATAGATTTTTTATCCTTTCTCCCCTGATATGCCAATAGTGTATTAGCTTTAGTTTCAAACTAGCTGCCTAGATAGCAGTACCTACTAGACCAAGGAGTTTTTCGATGAAGTGGCAAAGTGCCGGTGTAGTACCTTTCAATAATTTTTACTTTAAATTAAACATATGCAGAAGAGTGAAGAATTTCTCGTGTAACAATGCAATGAATATAAATTTAATAAGCGTCTTTATATTTTAATCTAAAGTACATTGAATAGTTAATTTGAAAGGATGAAAGTTACTCGTTCATGGATAATAGTATTAAAATTTCTGTTATATGCTATAGGAAATTTAAAGTTAGATCTATTCTTACAGAAGATTAGAACAAGTGTCTATGATTATGAATAGAGTTGTGACAATATTCTTTTTGCTTAAAGAATTATTCTTTATGCTTTTTAGCAATAAAGCATATTTTTTGAAATAAAGAATATTCTCAAAATAAGCTTTTTAGTTAATCAAATAGTCCAAGAGACTGCAAATGAAATACAAACTAATTATTATGATTTGAATGCATGATTCAATAAGTTTTAAGTTTAAAACACTAGGTGTGGAAATTTCCTAATTGAATCATAGGAATGTATATTATCTAATATTTTTTATTTCAACTCAATAAATAAAACTATAAAATACACAGAAAATTGTAACTGTCGGACTAATGGCACGTCCCTATTGTAACGGTGCTAGGACGTTTCGTTACCTGATTTTTTGTTCCCAGACGAACCTTATTTTTTAAATTCGAAAGGAGTTAAGACTACAAATTATAGCAGATAACAGACGTAGAATTATTTTCGAGAATTTAAAACGAGCTATATTCATCAAATGTAATAAATGCTTTCTTTATTGTTCAAGTTATTGTCTAAAACTGTTCACTATTTATTATTTGGTTACCTCATACAGAATAAACAGTCTCAATTTGACATTGTTTCCTACCCTGCCTTCTTTATAAATATACCATCAATGAAAACTCTCAATTACAATTAGCCTTATTTCAAAGAAATTAGAGCATATAAAGCTAACCTGAACGCCTATCATTGGGCATAATAAGCTGACATGAACGCATAAAAAGCATATTTTGAGCATAAAAGGCATATTTTAAGCTTAAGAATATTTTAAGGCATAAAAAGCATATATATGAAGCATAAAATCATATTTAACAAGCTTAAAGCATAAAAACATATTTCAAAAAGGATATTGTCACAACCTAATTATGAATTAATAAATTTTGATTTGCCTTCTCAATTGATTGCATTTTAATTATATTTTATATATTTAATTTAAATTCATTGTTACTCTTTTGCTTAAAAATTGACATCGTTATCTATAAGGTTGAGTGCTTCAATATGAACTGTTTTTATTACATTATATTTCTTTCAACACATTTGTCATATAACTTTTATACAAAACTCTGAAAGTGACATCCATTTCTAAATAATGTTTATTGGAGTATAATTTAGTTCAAAACACATTAATACTACATAGATATTGTGTGAATTAAGTAATACTATTCATATAATTGAACGACAATTAATTTACATAGTTTAAACATTATTTATTTAGCTTTCAGTCTCCAATAAGAATAATTCGATTGAATTTTATATCAAGTTGAATCGTCGAAATTATGCTTTAAGGAGCGTGAGATATACTGAACTACCCACTACCGCATCTCTAATCGTACTGAAGGTGGAGTTACAGTCAGACTGTCAGAGTGATACAGTAGCTCCGCCCCTTAGGGGTAGGGAGGGATAAGAGACGGCGCTGATTGGCTTTTACTCTAGGGACATTTACGTTACCATCATTTGCCATATGACATCTGGCCTAGTTCACGTTTACGCATGCTCCTCAAGTGATAATCACCCTTATGATAGTCCAGTAGACGTTCGTACGGTTTGAGCAAATTTCTTTTGATACAGGCACTTTTTATTTTAAATTTCTTTGATTAGAGTTTTTATTAGAATGTAATGTTGTTATTACGCTTATTTAATTCCTGTATTAATAAGTCTAATTTATTTTATGAATGTTAGATCTCAAGACGACTTTTTATAAAATTAATAGGTTTAGTTCCAGTTGTTGATAAATTTGGTTACCTGAGTAGCATTATTTTTGAGGATGTTTTTGAAGATTCTCTTTACGTAAAGTTCGAACTTTGAAAGATCAGTTACTTTATAATTGGAATAACTCAGTACGGTTTCTCTTGATATCTTATACCACAGTTCGATTTTTAATAGATTCTTTAGTACTAAATAACTATTATGTTGGTCTCATTTACGTAAGTAAATTTTAATTAAAATTTATGGTCTAGATACGATTTGCAATATAAATATTTTTATTATTACCGTTTATTTAGAAAGAAGACTACTTTGGCACTATTTCTTATACAACTTCTTTTTATAAAATTATTTTTATTGTACTTCATAGTATCAAGTACGACTTACTATAAATTTCTTAGGCCTATATATTGTTTGAGGTGAGCCTATTTACTTCTATCCTATTTTTTCAAAAACGCTTAGTTTGAATTCACTTTTACTATGATAATGTATATTCTATTACCATTTACTTTAAATTGTTTGACCTCAGTCCGGTTTCTTTTCTTCAAGTAGGCGCTTTGTACGGATTTCTTTAGAACCGTTATTATGTAGGACGATTTGAGATAAGTGATTCGGTGTTAGTCTTGTTTATCTGAGGAAGCGTTCCCCCTCAAACAATATACAGGCCTAAGAAAATTATAGTAAGTCGTACTTGATCAAGGCCATCTATAGTGTATCAGGCCGGACCATTCTGGCGTTTATAGTTTGAACAGCTGATGATTGAAATCATAACAAAGCGCTACGCTTCCATTAATTTAGATAGGAATAAATAGAAAAAAACCGGTTGCGCTCCCATTTAATTGACTTATTTTAATAGTTACGAGTGGAATTTCAATTAAAAAATTTTACAGTGTATTCATTAGAATCTCTACTATCGAATGCTATATTTTTTTCAAATAAATTTTAATTTTTAATTGTAGAAATCTTCAATTGCATTGTACCTACCTATAAATTATAGAGTAAAGATGCAGTGATGAACTAGTTCTAGTTAAAGTATGTAGGTAACATGAGTCATGACTAACATCCTAGGTATTTTGATTTATGAAAAATACAAATACAAATACTATACTTTATTTCTATTACAACAGTAACTGGCTAGGTATACTCTGAATAATTTTCAGATATTATGTGTCATTGACTCAATAGGTATATAAGTTAGTCTATATTCTATAACCATATTTAAGACTCAAGTAGTTGAGACCAAGTCATAATTCCACAGTTCCACTTTGAATTCCATGTGAAAATTGCAGCTTATTAATTTCTTGTTCTCAAAATGAATCTTTTTTCACCCTCTGGGACTGTTGCTTTTTATTTTTTAATCTTTTATTACCATTAATTTTTGGATTCAGAGATTATAAATCAGGGAAAAATTTGATGATTGTGGCATTTTGCTAACTTTTCAAAATTATATAGAACAAATTAAAAATTCTGTTCTTTGGACACATGATGTGAATAGAGTTGATGTTAGCTACCAGCCTACCTAGTTATATTGATATATTTATTATATTATGATCTATGATATCTAAATTTATAGGTAAAAAAAATGTACTCCATATTTCAAAGTGTGGATAAAGTCGCCAGTATATTGGCGACTTTGGAGAGCGAGAGGTCTAATAAGTTGAAAAACCCTGTTAATTACTCATTAAATTATTAAATAGAAATACTATTACTAATACTAATAGGCTCAAGAGATTATAGATACTGTAAGATACACATAAGTCATGAAGCATAAAAATGTAAAATCTTCACAAGGAAGTCAAATTTCTTCTTTAAAGTATCTTAAAAGTGGCGACCTGAATCATTTCCTCGCCAAACTGATGACTTTCAAGATTTTACTTTATCTAATTAGGTAGATTCTAAGATTTAATCCTAACTTCCTATAGTTTCTTAATCAGTTCAGTGGTAGTGGTACCTAACTAGGGTCAAGCAGGTAAATTGCTTCACACCATAGTATCTTCTTTGCACTGTGTTCACACTAACTAACTGCGGCCTCTAACAACAGAAACATCATAGCTTCATAACACACGTTAAAAACATAAAGTAATTAATTATAGCATGCACTGCACTTATTTTGGTAGGTAAGCAACATTTTAATGTAATTTAGGTTCAGAATGTTTTAGAGACTATTGAAATGGCCATAATTAAAAAGCCGCAATTTACATGCGTCACCCTAGCTTATATAGGGACTCTGCAAGTCTACAAAATCAGTATCTGTGAGAAATAGAGAATGTTTTGAAAACTCTTTAATTTTGTTCATAGCCAATTACTTGTAAATACTAAATCTTGGAATTAATAACAAAATGTTCTGAACTTATTGCCTTATAAAACAGTACATTTACTAAATACTAGGTAGGTACTATCAAAGAGAAGTGTAACCACTTTATGGTAATATCTCTCAACTAACTGGTTTCTAATTTCCTATTACAGTGAAACTCCTGAGTTATGAAGTATTGGTTATTTAATAACTCAGAGCCACTTCACAACTCAGGGACCATTATAGTTTTCTCTGATAGAAATCTTTGAGAAAACTAAGGTTTTTGAGGGATACCTAGCATGAAATTCATGACGAATATCGTTTTCTATAGACTATAACATACACATAGAAAATACTTCATAACTCAGAAGCATTTCATAATTCAGGTCCTTCATTACTCGAGTGCTTCATAACTCAGGAGTTTTACTGTACTTTTAAATTTTAGAGATTTGTTATTGTATAGACCAATTATTACACTTACAAGGATTAGAACTGAATTTATATGGGGGTTCACATGGATCAATTTAGAAGGCTTTTCATATCTTTGATAATGTTCAAGAAATGTCTCATTAATTGAATAATTATGATATTCAGACAAATTAGGTAATGGGAACGTATTAATTAATTTCTAATATCTAAATCAAAACTCAGATTTGTGTTTGAGAATCTATGAAGAATGTTCCTTTGTAAAATCCATGTTTTAGCTTTACTGTGTCAGTACTGATAGTCTTCATAAACTTCATTCATTGCTAAATCAAGAAATGATTTTATTTATTCTTCCAGTCAAAAAGTGTAACTTATTCATATTATTTTTATTGCATGAGCAGACGTAATTACAATGAGATGTTTCTGAATTCCACTCAACTTGAGGTAAGTTATTATTATTAAGTTATAATGAAATTTCACCATACCTAGCTATTATTCAAATTGTAGCTCAGATTAATTAAATATATTTTTCATTTCAAACAGGCAGTGTTGGCCATTTTCTCTTCAACTGCAGTATTTAAATGAAAACATTCATCTCTAAAATTTCAGATTGGTAAGTATTTATTATTTTGTTTTAATTAAAAAATAATTATTTATTAATGATGAATGAAATATTGAATTAAATGTCAATATGAACTTTTATTACATGTTGCTATATAATTTCTTTTTCTTTATTTCCATAGACCAATATACAATTGGCATCATAAGAATTTGAAGATCATCTGAGTAGAAGAGGCCATCCTGGATTCCATTATATAGTTAATTAACAAGTATTAATTGTTATTTCAATGTTAGGTTGTTACATTCATCAATCTTATGTTAGCCAATAATGATTAGCTAATAAAGATTAATGAATAGCCATCTATTTAAGAAATGCATGAATAATTTTCAAGTCTTTTATAACTTCAGTAGCTACAGTTTATTAGTTTAAATAAATCAATAAATTAAGATTTAGATACTGCATTTAAGAATGATGGATAAGAAAAGAACTGAAAATATAATTATATCAAATATAATTTCATAAGTTTAGCTATTGTTCATTTTGTGTACAAAAGACTATAAATAAAAATTTGAAATCTCTCCTATGTATTGGAATTATTATTATCAAGAAAATATATATTAAATAATTTTTACACAAAAATAGCAACAATCTACATTGTTAAGAAGAATACATTTATATTCGACTTCATTAATAAAAAGTAAAGAAAAATCTAATATTAAATCATAATATTTTGTCCACTTATCAAAATAATATATATCTAACAATATGGATGGATGCAGCTAATATATAAAAATAGAAATACATAGGTTAGTTTTAAATATTAACAATTTGTATCCCTACCAAGTCCCAATCTATTTCTCTAATGTTGATAACTTCAACTTCTTTTTTCTGTTTTTCAGTTCCACAATATTATTATTGTACAACTTTGTGTAATTATTCAGCAAAATATTACACATTGTTCTTATGCATAATGTGTAGATGTGTCTTGTGGAGACTTTACAACCAGGACACAATTCATCTGTTTCCCCATCATCCATTGCATTCAAACATAGTCTAAGTAAAATGTTACGTTGATCAAATGCTTTGATGAATTCTTCTTCTAATTTATTTAAAATGCACTGAAAGGCATTGAAAACTGTGCTACATATAGCCAAAGAAAATGATGTGTGATATTTTAATCCTCCTCTATTAATGACAGAAAAATATTGTGATATTGTGGAAGGATCAACATCTAACATGTCACTAGTACATAATCTGTTGCTACACATACTGCACTTCATCCTACCACAAACAGAATGGGAAACATAGCCAGATATGAAGACCATTACATCTAAATCATGTTCAAACAAATCACACTTCATTACACTAAAATCAGTGATGGAATCAAAAGGAGGAGGAATGTTATCTAAAGAATTGCCTATATCATCATCAGTAGGTGAATTACATTTAAGATCTTTGATTGCAAAATTTCCATATTTAGAATTGATGGTTAGCAAATTCAAAATTTTCAATTTTTTTTCACTTTCAAGAACTTGGGTTACTGATACGTTATAATTTCCACCGCTCATTTGTCTATATTGCCCAAATCTAGCCTCTAAAGGATCAGTCTGAAACTTTCCAAGCAATATGTAGTCAAAATCATGATTAATGAAAAGATAATTAGATAACTCTACTAAAGCATGAGAAGTGTGGAATAAAGCAAATGAAGTTTCTTTAGATAACATACCTAATCTTTTTTTATCATTTGATAAAGCTTCCCATCTTTGACCCCATTCAGAAAACTTGATTAGAAATTTCAAATTTTGATCAGTTTCAGAATTACTTAAGATTGGATTGCAATTTTCATTTCTGAGTAGCTTGCCTTTGAGCTTCGACTTAACATTCACTACATTCCACTATTTGATGATGATATTCATGAAATCACATACAGGCTTGTAATTAGGGATATTGTGTGTTTGGAGGGCAGCAACATTTTTAACATCAAACAATTTGACAACATAATTTACATTTTGCCTCTCCATATTAGTAGGATACAAAACTTTTTCCGAAAGACCAGGAGCATGTTTAATTATTGAATTCTTCTCATTGTCATACAATATTTTTAATGTTTTAAAAGAAGCTCTGTACATGATTTCACAACTATCATCATCAAATGAAGGAAAGAGAAATGTCTGAATGGGGTCTTTAATGTTTAGCCAGTTATTCCGAATACATTTGAATATATGAACAGGATCAAATATAAAAAATAATTTTAGAGTATCATCAAAAGGGTGAGGAATACATTCTTTTAAACTGCCATTACAAAATTTTTCATATGCGTTTCTATTTATTCTATTATTATCAGAAATTAGAGTTATAACTTTGAAACCTATTCTATTTAATTCTGAAAGAACAGTGTTAATTAATTTGAATAAATTTTCAGCATTTAAGTTTTTACAGGGTAAAGAGCAACAATATCTTTATTAGATGATTTTAGAGAGGTTATCATGAAAGCTTGTAAACTTGATGCTGGAGCCATTGAAGTATCACAACTTCCTTGAATTTTTCCAGATTTATAAGTTAAATTAGGCTTTATATGAATTTCATCCAGCAGCAAGTTTACAAGCTTTTCATCTTCAGTTAGAGTTGACATTTTTTTTTCTAAATAATTAATATGTGAGTCAGTAATTCCAGAATTTAAAGATAACTTTTTCAAATAAGAAGGATGAGGAATTTTGATGACATTTGAATTTCTAATAAGAATATAAGCAGATGGATAAGTATAAAATAACATACATGACCAAAGAATGACTGATGAACTATAGTTATGTTTTTTATTTACATTTAAGATTAATTGTTCTATAGAGAATTTTACTTGTGTAGAAGAACTTGGATCATCCAAGTATTCTTCTAATAATTTAAGTGAATAACTGAGCTTATCTTCAATACAGCATCCAGTTTCATTGTAGTTTTCAAAATGACTTATTAAAGTATCAAATTTGGACCATTTATCACATTTATTTTCCCTACCTAAAATCCAACTAACTTTATCCTTAGGTAGCAGGATATTGTTATGCCAAACATCAACATTCAAGTTAGATTTAATTTTAATTGAAACAGTAATTTGAGGACTGTGATCAAAATTGGCTTTGAATATGTTTACACCAGCTTCTAATTTAGAGGAAAAACAATTTTTATTTCTAATTTTTTCACTGAGCCCATCAATAATTTCAGTGAAGGAATTAATTTTATCATCAATTTGAAATTTTTCTAATATTTTATTTTCATGAACAGCTATATCAGCTCTACGTTCATCAGGAGTTTTCCTTTTAAGAGGAGGTTCACTAGAAAAATATGATGGATGGTCTACAAAAATGGAAGGATACGCAACTTTAGTTAATATAGGAACTTTCTATTGCATGAAACCTTACTGTTGTCAATCCTCACAGCAGTCATCTCTCTTACTATGAATTTTTCATGAAAATGCTTGATGCATACGACAGAAGTAGCAGAAGGGTCAAATTGATCACGGTGAATTCTCCTCAGCCACTCCCTTTTCCTCACTTCATCCATGGGAAAGGTGAAGACGGTGACATGAGGATCTTGTGGGTGATAATTTGATCTGCACTCTGGAACACAACATTTTCGACCCATCTGAAAACAATTTTTTAACATATTAACAGAGGAACCTACAACTATAGTCTATGCTAACTAAAATTTTACTGATTGAATATTAAATAAAAATGGATCATTATATAGCTGAAGCTAGTCAGCTACATTTGATTTAACAAAGACAAATCTATCATTTACTATTTACTTATTTAATAATCTAAAACCATAGGTGGAAATAATGTAAATTGATAATTTGATAAAAGTCAAGGGTAGCTAACTTATAGCTCACCTTTACAGCAATGAGTTCTTCTTCTTTTCCAGGTTAGGTAGCTACTGTGAATACTTAAACAATATTTAACTGGTAAATAATATGTTAGAATCTGAAATGATAAATTTAGAAAATTAATATTAGAGGTTAATGCAATCTCTAAATTTCTTAATCAGAGCCATTACACACCCAGAACAATGTAGCAATATCTCTGCTTAATTTATACTGTGACTGAATTTTGTGTAGTTAAGACAATAGGTACCCAAGTTAATGTTGAGCCAAATTTTTCTTAGATTACTTAAACCTAATTTATTGATGATTTCTACCTAAAAATAACCATAACAGTGATAGATTTTTTAAACTATTAAATATAGGTAATAAGAGGATTCATTTAATTTGATTAATTAAAACACATAAAATTTATGGTACCTAAGTAACTAATTCATGAAAGATGATTAATTATGGCTCACTGTCCTGGTCTGTCAAGGTTGCTATTTTGGTGAACAGTCAGCTGAAGACATTCCAAGGAGAATATTAAAGTAAAATATCTCGCTGGCTAATTTCGAACTAGACTGCAGAAACAGGTAAAGTGATCTCCAAGAAATTATCTATTTTGGCTTCTGATCTCAGTTACATACACGAGGGAGAAAATTAAGGATTGTTCGCACAGAAAATATTAAAAATTACTTATATCTTGAGGTCACAAATGGGAAAGCTTAACTTGAAAACAAAATTTCTCTTTCTTATATCTTGAATGTAGCAATCTGGATTCAGCTAGCTTTGAGACCAATTCATTTTCTCACTACACTGGTGTCATTCCTACCATACTTAGAAACATGGTCAGGATAATTAAAAAAATCAAATTAGAAAGATATAATTTCAATTTTGCTATAGTCTCTAGTAAATAGATACACATGCACATCATATACTGGCAAGTCTGTATTTGGTGCACAAAATCCGTGACTTTTTCGAAATGCTGAAAAAATCCAAATAGTTTGACTGATCCACCAATATTTCCCCAATTTATCCACTGGAAAAAAATTCAACATAGGAATGATCAGAGTGAGTAAATAAAAATCCACCGACTTTGCAAGAATATTATTTCAAAGGGGTAAAAATTGCATGATGTGTCCTTTAAAATGAAATTCAGAGACAAAATTTTGTAGGGTCAGGTAGGTAAATTGCGGCACTTTAACAGACTATTTTTAACTAAATAACAAACTGCCTATTCTGGAAAAAGTTGTCATTTCAATCTAGAACACACTGAGTTTTTATGATATAAAGCAACTCAATATAAATTAGTTTCTGTTTTTCAGACTTTCTTAATAGAGTCACAATTAGAAATAGAAGAAGTGATGTCAATTTACCTGTGTGACCCAAGATAGATGTAGATATACTTGATACCTCATACCTACAGCCCTGCCTACTAAATTCTGCAAACTGGACACAATCACATTGGTAGTAAATAGGTAATTAGGACTGTTCTGCATTGCAATTTGCAGGTCTGATGAGTGATGTCAGCCCAGATTGTATTTGGTGGTAAATTCCACTGATATATTGGGAGATATTCCCTTATTCTAATAAAAAAATTCCTGCAATGATGTCAGGATATTTAGCTATTAATTCCTATATTACCATTAATTTTGGGCAGAGAAACTGGAAAAATGTTGGACTAGACAAATTGATGAAAAATGTTGGCAGCTATTTATTATTTTTATTGAAAAAGTCAGGAGTTCAGTGCACCAAATACAAACTGGATGTCAGCAGCCTAGGGTCATGCAGGTAAATTGCAGCCCATTAATTTTTAATTTCGGCCCTCTCAAAAGAGTCTTTAAAACATGCTGAACCGAAATTACATTAAAATGTTGCATAGCTATTAGCTATCAAAAGAAGCGCAGTACATGCTATAATTTATTAATTCAAGTTTTTAATGTGTGATATGGATTCATGATGTTTAAGTTGCAAGAGGGAAGAGGCCGCAGTTAGTCAGTATGCCGTAATTTACCTGCTTGACCCTACCCAAGTTAAATGCTATGGCTCATAAACTGTCCATTTGTCTCTCCAGCTCTCTCCAAAAATCACTAAATTTCTCTCTAAAATCATAGCAAAATGATCTAATTATCATAAATTCTCTCCAAAATAACATTGTAATTTGTAGCATAGGCCATAGGAGAAAATTGGAAAATAGATATTTCTCACCTAATCCCAATTTCTGTAAAAAATCTTGTGTCATAGGAGACTTTCTTTTCAGACTGGGGAAAGGGGTCATAAACTCGTCATTAAAATGCCAGTCTGCTGCTTTGCAGAAAGGCTGAGAATTTGAGAAAGCCAGAATGACCCAAAAACTTGCCAACTGGTAAAGTGTTCTTAGAGATAAGTTGATAACTTATTCTGTTTGTAGCAAAATTAGAGAAAAAATATAGGAATTAATTCAAAATTGTTCAGAGATACAGATAATATCCCGAATATCTCCCATATTCTGCTGACTGGTTAAAATGACATGCTATATTACCTGGCAGCCGACAACCAGGCTCCATTTCATAATGGACAGTTGGTACTCAGGTATATTGTTTAATTAAATAAAGATTATATAGTAAACTATATTAAACAGTAAGTACACCTTCCTTAGGCTTACTAAATATGGTGACACTACGTGGCTAACACTATTTAGGTACCAACAGTTTGACAAGACATAAATCATAAATGGAGTGGATACTGGATTGTTAGACCATAGACTCCATAGTCCATAGCTATGTCATATTTTTTAATCATTGTACTTTTTCAATAGTAGAACTTAATTAGGTACTGGTGTTGTAACTCAATGGTAGGTAGCTAGTATAAATTAGGGTAAATCATATATTAGTATTTCAGTAGGTACGATAGTGTGATCAATAGTTAGCCGATTAAGGTATGGACTATGGAAAAACTTGAGGAATTAAAGATTTTCACTATTAAAAACTAGAATTTCTTGCAATAAAAATATTCCAGTATATAGCAGAGATTCCAATGAATACACTGTAAAAATTTTAAATTGAAATTCATCTCGTATCTGATAAAATAAGTCCATTAAAGGGGAGCCCAACCGATTTTTTCTATTTATTCCTATCTAAATTAATGGCTGCGTATCCGTTTATCAGCTGTTCAAAGCAATGGTCCGGCCTGATACACTATAGATGGCCTTGACTTGATACTATGAAATACAATAAAAATAATTCTATAAAAAGAAGTTGTATAAGAAATAGTACCAAGGTAGTCTTCTTCCTAAATAGACGGTAATAATAAAAATATTTATATTGCAAATCGTATCTAGACCATAAATTTCAATTAAAATTTACTTATGTAAATGAGACCAACATAATAGTTATTTAGTACTAAAGAATCTATTAAAAATCGAACTGTGGTATAAGATATCAAGAGAAACCGTACTGAGTCATTCCAATTATAAAGTAACTGATCTTTAAAAGTTCGAACTTTACGTAAAGAGAATCTTCATAAAATTCCTCAAAAATAATCGTACTCAGGTAACCAAATTTATCAACAACCGGAACTAAACCTATTAATTTTAGCAAAAGTCATCTTGAGATCTAACATTTATAAAATAAATTAGACTTATTAATACAGGAATTATAGATAAGCGTAACTACAACATTACATTCTAATAAAAACTAGATCTAAACAAAGAAATTTAAAATAAAAAGTGTCAGTATCAAAAGAAATTTGCTCAAACCGTACGAACGTCTACTGGACTATCATAAGGGTGATTATCACTTGAGGAGACATGCGTAAACGTGAACTAGGCCAGATGACATATGGCAAATGATGGTAACGTAAATGTCCCTAAAGTAAAAGCCAATCAGCGCCGTCTCTTATCCCTCCCCACACCAAAGGGGCGGAGCTACTGTATCACTCTTACAGTCTGACTGTAACTCCACCTTCAGTACGATTAGAGATGCGGTAGTGGGTAGTTCAGTATATCTCACGCTCCTTAAAGCATAATTTCGACGATTCAACTTGATATAAAATTCAATCGAATTATTCTTATTGGAGACTGAAAGCTAAATTAATAATGTTTAAACTATGTAAATTAATTGTCGTTCAATTATATGAATAGTATTACTTAATTCACACAATATCTATGTAGTATTAATGTGTTTTGAACTAAATTATACTCCAATAAACATTATTTAGAAATGGATGTCACTTTCAGAGTTTTGTATAAAAGTTATATGACAAATTTGTTGAAAGAAATATAATGTAATAAAAACAGTTCATATTGAAGCACTCAACCTTATAGATAACGATGTCAATTTTTAAGCAAAAGAGTAACAATGAATTTAAATTAAATATATAAAATATAATTAAAATGCAATCAATTGAGAAGGCAAATCAAAATTTACTAATTCATAATTAGGGTTGTGACAATATTCTTTTTGAAATATGTTTTTATGCTTTAAGCTTGTTAAATATGATTTTATGCTTCATATATATGCTTTTTATGCCTTAAAATATTCTTAAGCTTAAAATATGCCTTTTATGCTCAAAATATGCTTTTTATGAGTTCATGTTAGCTTATTATGCCCAATGATAGGCGTTCAGGTTAGCTTTATATGCTCTAATTTCTTTGAAATAAGGCTAATTGTAATTGAGAGTTCTCATTGATGGTATATTTATATAGAAGGCAGGGTAGGAAACCATGTCAAATTGAGACAGTTTATTCTGTATGAGGTAACCAAAATAATAAATAGTGAACAGTTTTAGACAATAACTTGAACAATAAAGAAAGCATTTATTACATTTGATGAATATAGCTTGTTTTAAATTCTCGAAAATAATTCTACGTCTGTTATCTGCTATAATTTGTAGTCTTAACTCATTTCTAATTTGAGAAATAAGGTTCGTCTGGGAACAAAAAATCTGTTACCGAATCGTCCTATAGTAACGAAACGTCCTAGCACCGTTTACAATGGGGACGTGCCATTAGTCCGACAGTTACATCTTTCTGTGTTATTTCTCGTTTTATTTATTGATTGAAATAAAAAATATTAAATAATATACATTCCTATGATTCAATTAGGTAATTTCCACACCTAGTCTTTTAAACCTAAAACTTATTGAATCATGCATTCAAACCATAAAAATTAGTTTGTATTTCATTTGCAGTCACTTGGACTATTTGATTAACTAAAAAGCTTATTTTGAGAATATTCTTTATTTCAAAAAATATGCTTTATTGCTAAAAAGCATAAAGAATAATTCTTTAAGCAAAAAGAATATTGTCACAACTCTATTCATAATCATAGACACTTTTTCTAATCTTCTGTAAGAATAGATCTAACTTTAAATTTCCTATAGCATAAAACAGAAATTTCAATACTATTATTCCATGAACGAGTAACTTTCATCCTTTCAAATAAACTAATTCAATGTACTTTAGATTAAAATATAAAGACGCTTATTAAATTTATATTCATTGCATTGTTACATGAGGAAATTATTCACTCTTCTGCATATGTTTAATCTAAAGTAATAATTATTGATAGGTACTACACCGGCACTTTGCCACTTCATCGAAAAACTCTTTGGTCTAGTAGGTACTGCTATCTAGGCAGCTAGTTTGAAACTAAAGCTAATACACTATTGGCATATTAGGGGAGAAAGGATAAAAATCTATACACAAACAAAATGTAGCTTATTGAATTAAATTTATACGAACTGGACAATGCGAAAACTCGCAGAATAAAACAGCATTATCACCGTGAAACTCTCGACGAATTAAATTGGAATATCATGAAGGATTGATAGAAAACTAATTTTTACTTCAATGGCTTTTCAATTATAAAAAAATCCTAACGAGTAACCGGTATCAAAATATATTTATTTAATTTTATATTGCATCTATTTGGAACACAGAATTGTTAACTATAGCTGTACCAATATTGTAGATTTCAATTTAACAGATAGCATTTCAAAATACAGGAAAAGGTTATTTTTGTGATTTATAACAGAGCAAAGATAATTCAATTCCATGCCATGTCCTCTGAAGAAGGTCCCGAGTTCTCCGTGACTTCATGCTCATTTCTGTCATTTGTTAACAAGAGTTTCAATCTGCAAATAATGAATTAAAAAATAATATATAATTTCAGTAGCTATTCTATATATTGGAATCAAAGAATTAAAACGAAAACATGGGGATTTATATATATATATTGTTCAGATACCGGGTGATTCTCCCAGGGGAGCTGCGACAGTGGCAAATTTATCATAATAATTTGTAATTTGGTTCCATACCCTATGTAGAGATCATATGAAATAACAGCTAGATTTTTTTAAGCAAATAAGATTCATTATTCCATCTGATTTTCAGACAAGAAGATTACACAAGTCCATACAAAACTAATTTTTGACAATTAGAAATTAAATTTTCCTATTCGGAATTCTAAAAATTGTAGCTAGTGAATCCTCCAGATTACCATTCAAAAAGCGTTTCCAAACAAATCGATTCATTTTTGAATGAGATTCTGAAGAAATTAGTGGTACCATCAGTAAAAGTTTACAAGTCCATACAAAATTTTAATTTGTCCATTATATAATAATTTCAAAAATTATTATTTCTAGAAATGGTAGTGAATGCACCAGGTTACCAATTAAAGCTTCTTTCATACAAATCAAATAATTATTGAAGGAGAATTAGCAATTTCAGGGTCACCATCAGAAAACATTACAAGTCCGTACGAAAATCCTAATGTTGGCTCATAATTTACTAAATTTGGTTCTCTAGTAATATTGGTTATTATATAAATATTTCATCAAATTTGACATGAAAAATTAATATTTTTTTACAATTCTGTTTTCTAGAAAGTAGCTATAGAGAATAAACCAAGGTAGCTACCATGGATCTTCCCATTTGACGACCCCCACCAGATTTATTTAGAAAATTTTGTCCATAGAATTCGAAAATCAAAACCGTTTTTTGCAGAAACTAATAGTTTTTGAGTTATGAGGGTATAAAGTTATTTATATCCTATGTATTACTGAAGAATTAAGATCTTAGAAAAAACCCGTGTTTTCATTGAAATTACTTAACCCTACAATATAGATTTTATTACATGAAACCGTAATGTAGTTTGTAGTGTCCGCTAGTTTGTTGTACTGCATACTTCATGATTGATTGATGACCTGGCAAGTGGGCTCGGTGGGGAGGGGGGGGGGTCACGCCCCCGAAATACATATATCGAATATATTTCCAGTTTCCCTGATATTTTCAATTTATTACTTCAATGCTGATACATGTGAAATGGGGGGCATGAAGCCCCCCGTACACCTCTGCTAGGTCATTAAACAATCATGAAGTGTGCAATACAACAAACTAGCGGATACAACAGACTACATTACGGCTATTTCTGACCAAAAAGCGTGAAAACAGGAGTTTATTCAAAGTTTCCAATCCTTCAGTAATACATAGGAAATAAATAACTTTAAACCCTCATATCTCAAAAACTATCAGTTTCTACAAAAAAAATGGTTTGATTTACGGATTCTATGGACTAAAATACACAAAGAAAACAATTTGAATTATATTTGGTGGGGGTCGGCAATTGGGAAAGATCCGCTACCATTTAATGTTTGTAGCAATTGAATCAGTTCACAATTGAAGGAGTCTTAGGTTGCGCTCCTAGCAGGTCGCAGTAGAAGGTTGAAGTAGAATACATTTACACGAAACAATTATGCTCCAATTCAATAGTTCATTTAAATGTTTTCATAAATACAAACTATAGAATATTTGGCCATACAGGTTTGGCAGCAAAATTACAACAATTTATCAAATCCAAGATATCACTCTCTCACTCTAATCATGAAATTGTGAAAATCGCGACAATTGCACCCAATCTGGAGAAATTACACAAAATCCATACAATTGTTTTGTTCCTGATCCTTAATCCCTGTTCCCAATCCCTAAAAATCACTAAATGATTCTTTGGGATTGAGAGATGAAATGTTTAAAGAATTACAATTATATGAAAATTTGACCCATACTTCAGTTTTATAACCATTTGTGGTAAATTACTTTTTCACGTCCCTAAATCAATTAGGGACGTGAACTAGGAAGGAGGTATATGGATGGGTTCCTAGTTCACGTCCCTAAATCAATTAGGGACATGAAATAGGAAGAGGGTATTTAAATCGGTTCCTTCCAAATACCCCCATTTGTAATAAGACTATCATGATATTGGAAATAAAAGCGAGGCCTGCCAGTGGATTACTAATTGTTTTAATGATACCTATTAAATAAATAAAATATATATACAATAGATTAGCCTAGAATAAAATTGGCTAGCTACTAGATAGTATGTTGATATAGAATAACTCACCCAGCAAACTAGGTGATGAAAAGTCATTCTTGATGAAGGTAAGGGCATCCCAATAAATCCTGTGAGGTGAAGTCATTGAGAGATAAGTTTCAGCTGGTGGAGAGAAACATTTGGATTACAAACAAAGTGAGTAAATACAATAATTGCACAGTTTGATAGTGACAAAATGTATAGGCCTACTCTACCGTTTTTACTGTAAGATAAGTATACCTTATTTTGGTGAATAATTGTCATTTTTTGGCGGAAGTGTCGTGCAGCAAATGTATTTTCGGTGAATTGACCTAGAACCATCTTGGCCTCTACCTTCAATAAATTATGTGATTGATAATCTTTTAATAATAAATTTAATAATATCTGGTGTGTTAAGTTAACACCTCAAAGTAAGAGTAGCAAGGTTAACTCTCAATATATGTTTTCAAATTAAAGGTTGTTCCAGTCAAATAATTGAAAAAATATTTTGCCAGTTGGTGGATTTATATCAGCTTTATGTAAGAACTATTGGGTTACAGTGAACCAAATGCTTAATGGGAGTTCTCCAATTCTGTCCTTTCATAAAATTGCTTAAGTCTCCAAAATATAGACCATATTAGGACTCTTGAGTGAAACTAAGAGTCAAATCTTAAATTAATTTCCATGTTACCATTAATTTAACCCTGAGTCTTTGAAACATATTAGGGAAATTTTGTGATTTATGAAACAAATTCCGTAAGAACAGAAGTTACAACAGACAATAAGCCTCTCTAATAGTCTGAATAAGTCTTTGAGAGTTAGAGACCACATTTTGCAGCAAGTATATTTTGGAGAATAGATAAAATTCATTTTCAGATATGTGCGTAGTGTATTAGTATTAAGTAGAAACAGTTCAAATAAACTCATCAACAGTAACACACACATTCGTTCACACAAATCTGTGTATATTATTTTTCTATATTAATAATATTATATATTTTTCTAGAAACTATAAACAACTGAATTAACCTTGATATTTCACTACCTTTGATTGTAAAAGCACTACTAGAAGGTACCTAGGGCCACACTGGTAAATTGAGTCCCTTAAACTTTTACCAAACTTTCTCAAGAAAGTGTTAATCCTGCTGAAACAAATTTACATTTGAATGTTGCATATCAGAGAAAGGTGATGCGATGATGTAATAATTTTATATTAGAAAATGAAGGATGGATATTTTCCCTATTTAACTGGCTACAATAGAGCAATAATTTTGAGCCTTAGAAAATGCAAATGGATGATGTACTATCAGAGAAAAGAGTCACTGTGATGATGTCACAAGGAGTCACAAGGATAAAGGGACCATCAAAAGGCACAATATGCCCATCCAAGGATGGCCCCTGTGCACAGCCAGCTGTGCGCTCGACGTTGGGTTAACAACGGAGCAAGGTGAATCTCTCTCAATCACTTCCCACTTGGAACCTAAGCACTCCAAACCGTACTCCTAAACCTGACAAAGAAAGAACCTCCATCAGGCCTAGTAGCAAAGTTTGGGTACAATCATTAGCTCCAAGTTTTATCCTGGACTTGGTCAGTCAAACCCGCCAATCACTGCCACCTTCACAGGGGCCGCCCAAAGACAGAACGCAGGGTGTGACCTGATCTCTCTAGCCACGAAAAGGCGCCAGGTTTTCTCTTAGTTGGTTGGTTGGAGTTGAAGTAAGAGTGCTATCAGAAAAGATAGCTAAGACTCTCATCTCAACTCCGAGGTCAAGTCATGGAGGCGCTTGACAGCTCAGTAAGCCAGCTCACTGAGTATCCTGTCAAGTCGCCTTTTGAATGTATCAACAGTCAGGCTGCTGACAACATTTTCTGGCAGTCTGTTCCAGACATTACAGATCTTTACCAGCATGAAGTTCTCCAGCTGAGCAGTGGTGAACCGAGGCGGAACCACCTTCCACCCGTGGTTGCGGGTGGGGTTCACACACAGCGATAAGTAGTCTTCGGGATCAACTCGACTTATCCCTCGAAGGATCTTAAAAGTCTCAATGAGTTGACCCCTCAAACGTCGCTGCTCAAGCCTGAAGAGGCCCAGGTCTTCTAACCGACGTGCGTATCCCTTGGATCGGATTTCAGGTACAAGTTTAGTCGCCCTCGCTTGTACCCGTTCCAACCGCTGGACATCTGCTCGCAACGTCAGTGACCAGAACTGGACCGCAAACTCCAAAAGAGGTCTTACAAGAGAGTTGTACAGGGTGAGGACTGTCTCTCTGTTTCCGTATCTGAATTACCTCTTGATGTACCCTAGGATCTCGTTTGCTCTCTTCTCAGCTTCCAGGCACTGTCGAGAGAACTTGAGATCCATGGTGATCATAACTCCAAGGTCCTTCTGCACATCAGTGGGTCCTATTCAGAGAAAAGAGTCACTGTGATGATGTACTATCAGAGGAAAGAGTCACTGTGATGATGTACTATCAGAGAAAAGAGTCACTGTGATGATGTACTATCAGAGAAAAGAGTCACTGTGATGATGTACTATCAGAGAAAAGAGTCACTGTGATGATGTACTATCAGAGAAAAGAGTCACTGTGATGATGTACTATCAGAGAAAAGAGTCACTGTGATGATGTACTATCAGAGAAAAGAGTCATTGTGATGATGCACTATCAGAGAAAAGAGTCACTGTGATGATGTACTATCAGAGAAAAGAGTCACTGTGATGATGTACTATCAGAGAAAAGAGTCACTGTGATGAAAGAAATTTATAATCTTCTCCTATGCTACAAGCCTACAATGATATTTTGGATCAGTCTGTAGAGTATGGGAAAATTTTAAAATGTTTTGAGGAAAGTGGAAACAATTCTGAATTTCCTCCTATATTTGCAGGTATTTTTCTGGGAACGAAAGACAAAATATAAGAATTCTTCTTGAACACTAACTAGTTCAAAATATTTCAATAGAGGAATTTGCCTCCCAGGTAAAGATTTTCTACATAAATAGTTAAACATTTTATTTTTGATCATGTGAAACAAATGAAATAGTCATCAATAGTCTATTGTCCTCAAAATAGAATATTGGAGACAGATTTGACACACTTCACAGACTAGCATAATGTATCTCCTGACATCAGTGACATGCAGAAATTTTAATTTGAGAGTTACTCTTTGACTCTCAGCAGCAAATTCAGAATCTCCCGCAGCTAAATTAATGGTAACATAAGAATAAATTCAAAAATTTCCTGGAGCTATATTAATGGTAACATAGGAATTAATTCATGATCTCCTGCAGAGAACTCCAATTTATAAAAGTGGGCTCAGATTTGACTTGTTTCAGAGTCTTTGAAAAAAGTTCAATATTCTGCAATCTGGTTTGGAGACTGATTTGAAAATCTTTGCTCTTTGGAGACAATTGGTCCTCAAATTAAAATCTTGGGAGACAGATTTGCTACACTTGGCAGACTAGTAGCATAGGAGAAAATCAGATATTTTTCATCAATAGCAATTTAAGAGCTCAAAAGCAGTCCTAAACCTACCATTAAAATTGGGAGGAAGGACTTGCTTTATTACCTGTAACATGGGGAGTCAAATTAGGTAAACAATAAACATCTTGGTCGGAGCCATCCTTTGTTTCAGAGGCTGGAAAATTGTAAGCAAATTTTTGAGTCAAATTTTCACAAAAATTCTAACCCAAGCCAATTTGGCTTAAATTTTTAAGATTTCATATGAAAATTAACATGGGAACATAAGAATTAATTCAAAATTTTAGGCTAATTAGACATCTCAGTTTGACCTTTTGAAATCTAAGCCAATAAATTGGCTTTAAGCCTTTAACTGACATAGTCACATACTCAAAGACATAAGGTGCCTGAACACCAAAAGATTTAAAGCAAGAAAGAAAGATTGAATTGGTAAACATGGATATATACAGGAGTGCACACACTGGAAGCGAGCAAGAAAGAGAGAAAAAGAAAAACTGAAGAGTGAAAGCGTGTTGAAGATGGGTTCTGTGAAGAGAGTAGAAGATAGTAGCCTAATCAATGTAATATCTCACAAAGTGCCAGTATGGTATCACTCTTTATGGCTTTTTTTCTCATTTCACATCTTGCAATCTCAGTTTGCATTTGGTGCACTGAACTCCTGACTTTATCAAAAATCTGAGAAATAGCTGCCAACATTTTTCATCAATTTGTCTAGTCCTCCAACATTTATCCAGTTTCCCCCTCCAAAAATTAATGGTAATATAGGAATTAATAGCTAAATATCCTAAGACATTGCAGGAATTTTTTTATTAGAGAAATTGAATATCTGCCGACATATCATTGGAATTTACCACCAAATACAATCTGGTTGCAATCTTTCTTTCTCTCTTTTGGTATGCAGACACCCTAATCCAGGTTGCAGTTGGGACTAAATTCCAATGACATGTGGGAGGACTTCTCAAATCGCCAAAATATATATTCTTACAATGTCGGAGGACTTTTAGTTATTTATATCTAAATTACCATTAATTTTTAGAGGAGAAATTGGGAAAATATTGGAGGACTAGCCAAAATAGGAGGAAATGTTGGCAGATATTTTACAGATTTTGGAAAAGTCAGGAGTTCAGTGCACCAAACACGGTTCTAGGTAAATTGCTCGAAAACAATTGCTCGAAAAACAATTGCTCGAAAAACAATTGCTCGAATGAATAATTGCTCGAATTATCAAATTGCTCGAATGAACAAAATTGCTCGAATTATAAAATTGCACAGTTTTCGATTTTATAAAAGTCAGTTATTCATGAAGTGGAGCTGCACCTAACAATCCTTGTTTCTTTTTAGTAATTGATCATTAATCATTCTATAAATGATTTTAATTATAACTCATTCTGCATATAATCTATTTATAAACCGTTTGTGTCATCTCGTATGTAACATGTGAATTGGAATCATGTGGTGAATCACTACTATTCATGTTTTTTTATCATAAAACCTGAAAATTTATTTATTACTAGCCTATTTGTATGTGGCACCTCAATCGGTGAAATTTCTCAAAGTTATGGCAGAGTTTTAATAAATCTACAAATTTTTTCGGGTTTTATAATAAAAAAAATGAATAGTAGTGATTCACCACATGATTCCAATTCACATTTTACATACAAGATGACACAAACGGTCTAAAAAAATAGATTATGCAGAATGAGTAAAAATTAAAATCATTTATAGAATGATTACTGCACAGAGAAAAAAGTATACTCATATCTAATGGGTCATCAATTTATGCTTTGAATCAATTTATTACGTGATTTGGTTGGACTTTATTCATGTTTTCATTTGTGTTAAAACAACTATGACGTGGTGTGTCATCAAACATTAGTTAATTCAATTCATTTTATAGATTGAATCAACTTACTATGAGAGTTAAAAGTTACCTTTTTGAAAATTTTACTATGACAGAGTGTATTGTAGTAACTCACAACGACTGTTAATAAAATGTATCTGGTGTATAAATTAACTTACTATGCGAGTTGGCGCTACTTTTTTTAAGTTTAGGAGTGAGTGAAAACGACTGATTTGTTTTAACCCACGTAAATTTTACTACTTTTGAGGAGTACCTTCATCTCACCATGTAGGTAGGTGCAAAAATAACCCATTCATACGAGTAAAAAAAAATCAAATTTGATTTAATTCAAGTAATCCTTTTTCCTGTGTGTGATCAATTACTGAAAAGAAACAAGGATTGTTAGGTGCAGCTCCACTTCATAAATAACTGACTTTTATAAAATCGAAAACTGTGCAATTTTATAATTCGAGCAATTTGATAATTCGAGCAATTGTTCGTTCGAGCAATTGTCTTTCGAGCAATTGTCTTTCGAGCAATTGTTCTTTCGAGCAATTGTTCTTTCGAGCAATTGTTCTTTCGAGCAATTGTTCATTCGAGCAATTGTTTTCGAGCAATTTACCGGCTACCACCAAACACAGTCTAGAATACTCTATAACATTATCATCATCTTTTGATAGGTGAAATAAGTTGAAAGAAAAACTGTAATTACTTGTTTAAAGTGTTAAATCACTAACAAAATGGCCATAAGGGGATGGCATGGGATGCACATGCATTAAATCCAGTCTGCAGAATATGGGACATTTTATAAATTTTCTGTGCGAACAATTCTCCATGTTTCAAAGTGTGGCAGGAAAGTCGCCAGTTTGGTGAGAAAATAGATCAAGTCGCCACATTTAAGATACTTAGAAGAAATAGGACATCCTAGGGAAGACTTTACACTTGAAAACATCCTATGCATCATGTCTGATGCATGCGTATCACTTGAGACTATCTATTAGTGATTTACTTGTTATTTTAACTTATTTACAGGTTTCTAAACTTATTTCACCCTTCAAAAGTCGCCAGTATACTGGCAACCCAGTCTGTATTTGATGCACAAAATCCCAATGACTTTTTCAAAAAGCTGAAAAAATCCACCATAAATTACCAGTAATTTGGCTGATCCACCAACATTTTCCTAACTTATCCAGCGAAAATTAATGGTAACATAGGAATAAATAGCTAAAAAAATCCACCGACTTTGCCAGAATATTATTTTCAAAGGGGAAAATTTCGACCAACATGTCAGTGGAATTTACCACGAAATACAGACTGGCTGGCGACTTTGTCCATACTTTGAACCATGGACAATTCTTAATTTGATAGGCTATACAGAGACCTAAAATATGAAAATAAATAGTACCAACGTAAGTAATTTATGGCAAATGTTCCTTATGCCTATATCGTTCTACGTCAATGTACATATGATCAAAAGATTTTAAATAAATGTACCTAAGATCTACAAACATAAGATAAAGATTACTGTGAACTAATTGCTTTAAATAAACATGCCATTCCGTATAAAGCTGCAAGTTAAACTAAATTTATATATAATCTTAATAATAAAAACAGTACCTAGATAACGATAAAATAGAAAAATAGTATTAATCACTAATAATCTACCGTAAATGAGAAAATAACGTGCAAGTTTTATTTCAAATAGTACCAAGCTATATAATAAGCTCATCGAAAATGTGATTTGAAAGTAAATACTTAAATTAAGTTGGACTTTGATCAATTCATTCAATGTAAATAAACTTTAGCTCAAAAGTATTTACATCAATTGTGACTGAGATCGAAATGCCTAAGAAAAGTCGACCACATCGATAAAATTTTAAATAAAACGTTTCCTCCGAAAGTAATTTTATAGTAAATTATTTCAACATATAAGAATTTAAAATAAAAAGATTTGACTCATAAAATTTTAAAATAAAATGTTCTCTAGTCAAATTATTATATTATAATTAGTCCTGACATCGAAATTATTAATAAAAAGGGTTTTTTGAACTAACAGAATAAGTTAAACATGATTTCAAACTTATAGTCAAAGCAAAAATAAGTTAATCATCAAAATATTTAAAAAAAATGTTACGAACTCATAACTTTATAAAATAAAGTGTCCATTGGGCATAATATCTTATCGAAAGTAGTATCTGTGAAAATGTTCCCGAGATAAGTAGTCTTTCATTACACTAGATTTAAAAAAAAACAGGAAGAACGTAAACGTGACTCCAAGGTATAGCTATAAAGTCAGATGACTTAAAGTAAAAGCCAATCAGCGATCGTCCCTTCCCCATCCCCACACCTAAAGGGGCGGAGATACTGACTCAGTCTGAGTGTAACTCCGCCTTGCTGTCTTCAGTGAAATTCGAGAGGTCGTGGTGGGTGGTTCACTATTTCTTGCGCACAAATGTTTTGTTCTGTAGCCTGTAGGTGAAATAGTTTTCAGAGTTGAAACAGACCCATTGCATAATATTACTATCTAATTATATCGGTACTTGATGCTGGAGATACAAAAGCGCTACACACATGCATTTCCTGTACGAAATTTAAACTATCCCAAAGAAGTAGTGTGGCCATTTCCATAGACTTGAAAAACCAAAAGTTAAAATCCCTTTCAAATTAATTTATTGTAGTATCCATTTGAATATAGAGACGAGTGATTTGTTTGTAGCTTAGTTACTTTCTACAAAAAAGCAATGAGATATTAACAGATTTTTGTCCACGGACAGGTGTGAGCAAGCCTTTATCCTTCACTACGCTTATTTGATGGATTTTCAGCTTGCCTAATAATTTTCTAACACCATCCTGTAAATATTGATTTATGGAGCTAACCAAATTCAAAATATTTAAAAAATTAAATTACCAAACTGTGATATTGAATTTTTTATACTTATTAGCCCTACAAACAACGGTCTGTCGATTCGATGGAACAATCCATCGAATCGATATACGTTGTTTATAGGGAGGCGTTATTCATTTGAGAGGACTTTTTATAGTACCTTATAACTAGGGTTGAGACAATATGCACTGCATATTACGCAGTGTATGCACATAAAAATTTAGTGCATATTCGCTGGAAATATGCGTTTCATAAAGTGCATATGCATTTTATAAAACGCATATGCATTTATAAAACGCATATGCAAAATAAATGCATTTATAAAGCGCATATACAAAATATATGCAGAAAATAATTTTAATTAAAAAAAATCAAACGTATTTCAGTTAAGTAGACATTCTAGATTTCCATCTATTTCTCGAAATAGGCTGTTACCACAGTACAGAGAATATATAGTATCCCAGAGCTATAGGGGGGATATTACGCGTGTCCCGGTAGGCTGTGACGTCACATGTCAACAATGGTGCGTACGTTTGTACGTACAGTACAAACACAAAAGATGGCTGCAACACACCCAACTTTTGTTAAATAACGTTTTCGGTGATATTTTTTTTTAATTCCACATTACCGCATGCTATTATCCATTCTCTAAAGTCATACGGACGAAAATTAAAAAATGACTGTTGATGAAATTGCTACTGGTCTTTTTACACCCAAAATAGTAACAAATTTTTAGTCTTGAAGAAGACGATTTATTCAAGATAATTAGATCATTAGTCAGATCGGTCGCGTTGGCCGCCATCTTAATTCTCTATTCCACGTGACCCACAGCAATTCTGTTTACTATGACGTGACCTCTTGTTTACATACATGACGTCACAGCCTACCCAGAATAAATTTGAATAATACATGTAACTGGGGTACTATACTATTCTGTTTACTATGCTGTTACTAAGAAGCCCATGTATTTTCACCAAATGTTTTTTTATTAATTGCAATAATGATAAAACACTCAGATTTAGAATGAAAGTTAATATCTTTTAATTGTGAATTTTTATATATTAAAACACTTCTTATAAAGTCTGCTTCCAAGTACATTAACAGGTCATAAATATGAAGTATCTTTTATACAGGTAAAGCTCGTAAAGCGCACGATCTTCAAACGGTCACCCACTAAAAAAGATCAAAATTATCCGTTCTTCTGACCATACAAATCCTACAACGGCCCCTCAAATAATATTATTTATAATTTAACAAATATTTTATTAGTTAACCTAGTATCTAGTCAAACATTGATTATATTCAGTGGTATTACAATTTAAAACCAACACTTAACTTATTGTTTTTTCAGTAATTTGATCTTGTCAACCTATTCCTCAACACGTTTTCTTTGATTAGAAAGTTCTATAGAAATTAAAAAGAGGTGTAGCTATAGCTATTCTATATTATATAGTAATATATATCTCATTTATTTACACCAAAAAAAAATCAAGTAAAAATCAAGATATTACATAAGTTATTTTGTTTTTGGTTTAATTAACGAAATATACCATCAATGAAAACTCCCAATTACAATTGGCCATATTTCAAAGAAATTAAAACATATAAAGCTTACCTGAACGCATATCGTTGAGCATATAACGCTAACCTGAACGCATAAAAAGCATTTTTTAAGCATAAAAAAGCATATTTTAAGCATAAAAGAATATATTTTTAAGCATAAAATGCATATATATATATAAAGCATAAAAGCCTATTTATCAAGCTTAAAGCATAAAAGCCAAATTTTCATAAAGAATATGGTCACAACCCATGAATCAAATAGTTTAATTCATGGTCAAAACCCTAGTGATCACTTTTGAGATTGAACTGTCTCACGCCTCAATTTGCTCTATTGTTATTGGAATTACTGAGAATGTTGAATCTAAGAACGCAAGATATATTTTCATTATTTCTCTGCTCTGTAGAAGTTTTTGAAGTTCTCTCTAATAATTATCTGGAATATTAAGAAGCAGAGTTCAACCAAGTTCCCCACCTCGTTATAACCTAATCTATAATATTTAAATTTTTGAAGTAGAATAAATATCTAGCTCTTATTCATTCGCCTGATGTTTATCATTTATTTATGTAGAAGTTTATCATTTGAATATCATTAATCAATTTATTTTAATAAGCACTTTTTATATGTATATAAAATAGAAATTCCATGTGCAAATAGAAAATGCATATGCAAAATAAAAATGCATATGCATTTTCTATTTGCATATGGAATTTCTATTTGCATATGCATTTTAAGATTTGCATATGCTTTTTTTATATGCATATGCATTTTTTCACCAATATGCAAGATATGCAAAGTCACAACCCTACTTATAACTATAGGGTTGTGACATATTATGCATTTAAAATCATAGATTCTGAAAATTTTATAGACGAAGAGAATTAAAGTGTATCGGATGGTTTTACAGCAGCGGTATATAGGTATTATTCTATACCATTTGAAACGTATATTGTTACAACCCTACTTATAATCCATATAATTTTAGGTTTATATCAAATTGTTACTAAAAATGAAATATAAATCCTTTAATATCTATAGAGAAGTCTTGCAATCACTCGTCATATAATTTCATGGGTACATACTACCGAAGTTTAACGCTTTATATTCAGAAAATGGCTAAATCTGTTTGAATTGAAATTTGAATCCAATTCTTATGCCATACTAGTTGAATAAATGTTATCAAGAATTTTTCATATTTTTGTAACTGTTTCGGTACTATCAAGAAAAATATGTCGTAGTCCTGAGTCTGACTATCAAACACTAGAGAAGGAAAGACAGGGATTGCAGATTGAAAAAAAAAGTATTATTATAAGGTGAATGAAGAGTAAATTATGAAAAAAATTGTGTCTGCAGTGGAGAATGCAATAATAGTAGTAGAATCATAAGAAAACAAAAGAGGTGATAGATCCAAGATGTATGAATTTGTCTATTAAAAAAGGTAAATTAAATATAAGACATTTCAATAAGAAATAGTGATTGGGAATGAGCAGAATCAGTTAATGAATTAATTGGTAAGGATAAAAAAATATTGAGGTATAAATATTTTGATGTGAAGATTAACAGGAATGAAAAAAATGTGGGAAAGAGGGATAAATAATATGGAGAAGAGGTGCCATTGTGATAATAATAATTGAATACTGGAGTGAAATAAATCAGAGATATGAGAATAGAGTGACTGAGAAGAGAGGAACATATTAGAAGCAAAGAAGAGAGGGTAGGAATTCAGTGATGTTCGAAAGAAGGTCAGAGAGAGACAGTGGGAAAGAAAGAGTGTATGCTGTATAGTGCTGAATGCAAGTGAAGTAAGATGAGGAGATGGACGAGTGTTTTGAGGTGTGGAGATTGTGAAGATAGAGGAGTGGACTGTGAGGTTGGATGAATGGACAAGAAATGATATTAAAGCCAATAGCAAAGCAAGATTACGACTCTGATCTAATTGGGTGCACGAAAAACTATAAATGCTTAAGGCTAAATAATAGTACAGAATAGTATTTGGATAAATTATGTAATGAAACAACCTTAATTTTTCCGTCCTTTATTGAACATTAATTTAATTTATTGGGGGTTCAATATCTGCTCAGAACATTTGTTGATCAATCGCTGATGTCAAAGGGAAATTAAATACAAGAGACTTGAAGAAGCAGTCAGAATGGGAAGTGGGGAACAAAATCACCTACCACCTTCGATAACAAGCTCATGAATGCACAACAGATATTCCGTGACCAAGTAACGTGGCTGTACTCACTGAGGGAAGAGGAAAATGAAGAGGTTCGGAGCAAGTAAAGATAACGGACCAGAAATTCATCTAGTAAAGTCAACGGACCACTAAAATTTTCAGTTTCTTAAAAATAATTCATTTTAGTATTTCATAAACATACAACTGTATAAATGATAATATTAATGTTTATACATTAATTTTACATATTTTATGCATTGTAAGAATTAATAAAAATCGTGATCCATTTTAATTTGTTTAGAAGGAGTAGTAAAAAGATGGAAAAAAATATAATGTGGTATCTATGATTCCAGAATTATATTCTTAATCCAATTATTGGTCAAATATTTAATAATTTAACCAAGTAAAGATAAAGAACCAGAATTTAAGCTAGTAAAGTTAACGTACTGTGGTCCGATATCTTTACTTGCTCCATAATTACTTTTAGTATTTACAGAAATGAATTTAAGTAAAAGTGTAGGGACTTCGGAACAAAAGACCATATACACCTATATCAAACACTTGTACCAGTCATAGCAAACCAGTACCAGGCAGTAAAGTGACTCATTGAACAGTCACTTTTCCCCAGATCAGATCTTTTCTGTATAGGGCGTAAATAAAAATAAAAAGATATACTTCATGCTTAAAGAACTAATATTATCAATCACTAATAATCACTGTTAATAAGGGCTATGTCACACGAGCGTTTTTGACTCTGAGGAAATTATTGTTAAACCCATTTCATATGTATCCATGTTACAGTCAGTCTGTTTACCCATGGATAAGAGACCTACACAGACAGTCTGCTTAGTAAGCAGACTGTCTGTGTAGGTCTCTTATCCATGGGTAAGCAGAATGACTGTGAAGGTCTCTTATCCATGAGTAAGCAGAATGACTGTGAAGGTCTCTTATCCATGGGTAAGCAGTGCTTACCCATGGATAAGAGACCTACAAGCAGAATGACTGTGAAGGTCTCTTATCCATGAGTAAGCAGAATGACTGTGAAGGTCTCTTATCCATGGGTAAGCAGTGCTTACCCATGGATAAGTGACCTACACAGTCATTCTGCTTACTCATGGATACAGCAAGGCAAAAAGAAGACAAATAAGAAATTGAAGAGAGATACAAAGGATAGCTAAAGAAAAATGGCGCCAAACTAAACAAAACCTAAAATATAGCAAAAAGAAAGCGTAACTAGAGGTAGCCTCGGTACAATGAGAGGGGGAGGGGGAATCGGCAATAAAGTTTTCATACCCCTAGTCTGATATCCACTCTAAATATAAGTACTCAGAGTGAGACTAAAAAATCAAGAATAACATACTATCAATTAACAAATTTAATTATTGTTGAAAGAGGTAAATTAAAAAACATTTATTAGGAATTGGTAGAGCTCTTTAACAAATGGAACATTCGAATTATATTTAGAGAACCGTTGAGATAAATTATTAATTTTAGTGAGAATTTAATTACTGCTTCAGAACGAAAGGTCATATCGCTGACGTCAAAAGAAATCAAGTAGCTACAAGAAACTAGAAAAAGCAGTCAGAAAGGAAAGTGGCTTCATGATAAAGGTGACTACCCAAGTCAGTGACAAAGGTCATGGATAAAGGAAAGATAGTCCGTAGAGGCAGTCACTTGTCAAAAAATGTGACGAAAAATGACAAGCATCGACTGCACTCACGGATGGAAGAGGAAATGAAGAGGTGAAAATAAATGATGCCTACTAGCCTACCTAACACAAAATCTTAGACCTCGTGGTTGTAGAGCATAACCCAAGCACTATCCTCTAAAACTACTAGTAGCGTGAAAAAATGATAAACATGGTAAAAATGAAGAAAAAAAAAACATAGTCCAAATTACAACAGCTCGGGCACCAAGGGACGCTACCCTTCCGGGGCCGTCTCATCCATTCACCAATAGACAAATAACAATAGACTAATAACAATAGACAGATGACAATAGACAGATGACAATAGACTAATGACAATAGACTAATGACAATAGACTAATGAATTAAATTTAGAAATATGAAGCCATATTATTAGACTACAATGATTGCATCACCATAAACAGCACTAGTTATGTAATCAGCGACTTCTTCTGCTATTCCTCCAACAGTCTGGTGATCTTCTGCTATTAGCAAATAGTGGATGTTCTCTCTTACAGAATCATTTTTTGTCCATTCAATATTAATACCTGAAATCGAAATAAAAATGAATTAATAAATGATAAATAAAATTACTCAGAGATAGACAAAGCTCAATAACATGTTCAACTAAAACCTGAGACACATATGAAGATAATTAATTGATAATAATTTAAAAAAAATTATATTGCTATAATCTTTAACACATTCAATACAATTTCACTTCAATAGCTAGCTATAACATAAAAAACATTCTGGACATAAATTAGTTGAAGGTAATGCAAATGAAAATCACCTGGTAAATTAATGACTTCTGCATCATATGATCATACCATTTTCCATTCTAGTATCTACATAGTTGAATCTTAATTAACATATTTTTCATTCTGATTCGTACAAAAGTAGCACTATATAAAATGCCATCTTCTATAAATTTATCTTCATACATACTTAATATATAATTATCTGAAAAAGAAACATTTAGCTATTAAATCAGTAAGTGAGAATTATTCAAATAATTTTATGGAACTCAGCCAAATAGGAGATTGGGATCCTGAGCTCCTGTCTTGAGAGTATGGTACAGCTACCTGGGAATTGGTACTAACTGCCACTGTCTGGCACTGCAGAAGACATGGATCTTTGGTAACTATTTGGCTGATCAAAAAAAAAACATTTTGCCACAGAAAAATTTATGTTAATATAGGAATATACGGCTGAAATTCAGGGTTGTTAAAACCAATTGTTTTTTTGAAAAAACCAAAAACCAATTGTTTTTTTGAAAAAAAAAAAAAAACCAATTGTTTTTTCGAAAAAAACAAATAAACCATGGTTTATTCGGTTTTTATTGGTATATTTGGTTTTACATGCAATTATTTAATAAAAGTGCATATAGATACTTATTAGTTCATAACTGATCACTGTACATGATTAACATTACAAAACATCATTCATATTTTGGTAATTATGGGAAAAAAATAGATTTATTCGAGATAAAATATGAAAAAATTAATTAATGCAGATGCTATGTAACATTTTACTACCAATTCATGAATAATTCTTAGCTGCTAGTCTCCTTTAATGAGCTCTTAAAAAATTCAAAGATCAAGTTTTAAATAACATAGCTAGGTTCAAAATTTCTTAAATTCTTATATTTCCATTGATTTACATTTCAAATGTAGATATTCAAATTAAAATATAACATATTAGCAAATGAATATCACAGTGTGACTCTAGACTATATTTTAATGTTTACTAAATCACTATGTAAAATATCTTTATAAAATGATACTAATACAATATGGTGAGGAGAAAACCCTGTCCATATTTCTATTTTCCTTTGGTTTTGAATTTTAATGTCTCCCATGAAAAAATTACACTGCTAAGATTAACTAATTATATTTAATATATCTACATAATATATTTATGTATTTAAATGATTTAATAAAACTAATTTAAATGGTATAAATATAATATTGATGATTTCTGATAAATTAAAAATGAATTTGGAGCTTCAAAGGATAAAAAAACAAATGAACCATGTTTTTTTTGTAGCTTTGTTTAAACCAAACCACCATGGTAGAATTAGAATTAATACTATTTTCAAAAAGGAAAAATTCCTCTGACAAGTTGGTGAAAGCATGTCCCTTAATGGCGAGTTTGTGACAGCTCTTATGAGCTCTTTAATTGCAAATAGCGAGAAATATATAATTTTCACCTATGGTACAATGTTAATTTTAATAATTTGGAGAGAATTTATAATATTTGATCATTTTGGTCCTTTGGATAGAAATTTTGTGATTTTTTGGAGAGAGCTGGAGACACAAATGGAGAGTTTATGAGTCATACTATTTTACTTGGCCATGAATACCGACCAAACTGTAAGTGTAAATGAATTTCATGGTAAATACTCCTAACTTGGAAATAGTTTTCTAACAATGCCACTCTGTATTTGGTAGGTACACTAAAACAGTTAAAACTACTGCATTTTTTGATATGCTAAAACAATCCACCAACATATTTACAATTTAGCCACTGAAAATTAATGATAAGATAACATAGGAATAGCCAAATAAATAGCTAATATTCCACCAACTTTGCTAGAATATTATTTTCCAAGGGGAAAAATTAGGTTTCAAAATAGTTTTAAACTTGCCAAGTCGCCAATAAAATGGCAAGAAACTCGTTCGAGAAAGAAATGACAGACCAGTAGAACACTTTACCAGTTTATGCAGACTGGGTAACAGTATCGTGCAGTCTCAGCAAAGTAAAACAGTGCGGTTAATAAACTCTCCATAACTCCATTTGTCTCTCTAACCAAGTCCATCTCTCTCCAAATGGAGCCCAATTTCTCTCCAAAATTTTAATAAATTCTTTCCAAAATAACATGGCAGCATAAGAGAAAAATCAGAAGATGAGCTATCTATCTTCAAATTCAATTTAAAGGCTTAGATTTTAAGATTTACTATCACAAACTCACCAATATATTGGCAAGTAAAAGAGTAAGGTAATAGGTAATAAAGCATGTCCAAACTCAACATTATAATGGTGAGTTTTTGACAGTTATTTTGAGCACTTCGAGCTTAAATTGCGAATTACAAGAAATATGTAACTTCATCCTATGCTACAATGTTATTTTGGAGAGAATTTATGATAACTTGATAAATTTGGAGAAAATTTTTGTGATTTTTGGAGAGAGCTGGAGAGACAAAGGGAGAGTTTATGAGCCATACTATTTTATTTGGCTAGGCAGTCTGTGATTACTGTCTGACATGTGAGTTATCCAGTCTAGAGACTGCATTTAACCTTAACTCACTGTTACAGTGAGTTATTTAACAATGACCTGCCGGCTGCTAGGTCATTAAACAATCATGAAGTGTACAGTACAGTACAACAAACTAGCGGATACAACAAACTATATAACAGCCATTTACGTTGAGACCATTAAAAGAAAGTACAACTGTACAGTGGTGCGCTGTATTATAGTGTGCCATAATGTGGTGCTTCACTCAGCTTTTAGATACTGTTGCCAAAGTTGGAAACAAAGGGAAGGAGTGTAGCTACTTAACTTAATTTAGTTAATTAATCTACTGGCTACTACCTTAGTGTCTACTAGGTGAACTAATGCAGGTAATGCGGCAGCCACTGATGCATTATTATTAATAGAAAACAATAGAATTTAACATACCTTCTCAGTACTCAAGAGTAAGACAGGGTAATTTGATACAAAATAAACTGGTAAACTGTTCTAATGGTCCGTCTGTTCTTTCTCGAATGAGTTTCTTGCCATTTTATTGGCAACTCGGCAAGTTTAAAACTTAAATAAAACTGTTTTGAAACCCCTTTTTTCACCCTTTGAAAAAGATATTCTAGCAAAGTTGGTGGAATGTTAGTTATTTATTCAGTTATTCCTACATTATCTTGTCATTAATTTTCAGTGGCTAAATTGGAAATATATGGGTGGATTTTTTTAGCTTTTGGAAAAATGCAGTGGGTTTAACTGTTTTAGTGTTGGATAAGACGGGATAATTTGATACAAATTGAGGTTTTTGCTTATTTATAAACTTATTAACAAATGTTTCACAATATTTATTTTTATTCATCACATTCAGCCTCTTGGCTATCGATTCATGTAATAATTTTAGTCAATATGTTATTCCATACATCCGTGGTGATAATTTGAAAAATAAAAATATTAAGTATGAAATTACCCTACCTTTGGGATAATTTGATACAACCTCATTGTTTAATTTTAAATGACACATAAGTTGTCAAAAGATGTTATATGAGATTCTTTAAAGGAGTCCTTAAACTGTTAATGATAGTACATAGAAATAATTGGATCAGAACAATGTATCAATTTTTTTTCAATATTTTCATTGTTTTTTCTCTGTCAGAGTCTTATGTTATAAAAAACACTATCATTTTGAGGAAATTTATTTAGCATTACAGCTTATAAATAAATAATGCTCTCAAGTGAATACTTTCATATGGAACTGAGAAAAACAGAACCAGTTTGTGCAGTCTGGGGTCACTTTCTAATACTCTCAAATGTCCTCTTTCATTTGATACCAATGAGGTAACAATCGGACGATGGATGTTACCTTTTCTAAATTAGGTTCTTTAAAAAATAAAAATAAAGTCTTTTACCAAATTCTCCCATCTTACCCTACTCTAAAATAATGTTTAAATTTCTTAATATAACCTATACTTAGACTATAAATAAATTTATAAGTAATGATTATTATAAGGAATTATCCACAATAATAATGTGCTACTTATGAGTAATGAAACTACCAAGCAAATGTCAAATAACACTTCACTAAGCACAGTGTCACAGTCTCACAGAGGACTGAAACATTTTTTAATTTTTATTTAGGAGATTAACACTTCTGGTTCTGTGTTCTGTCTCATGGATAAACTATTATATAAAAAATATATGGATATGTCACGCGCGTTTGAATGATCTGCGATATTGACCAATTTTGCTGCGTAATCTATTGATCAATCATCAATAGTTTGCGCAGCGCAGCCATCAGTCGATAGTGCAACCACCCATATTTTAAAGTGTGGCAGGAAAGTCGCCAGTTTAGTGAGAAAATGGATCCAGGTCGCCACATTTAAGGAACTTTGAAGGAGAAATTTGGCTTCCTAGTGAAGATTTTACACTTGGAAACATCCTTATGCTTCATGCCTCATGCATGTATATCTCTTAGACTATTTTAGGAGTGATTCACTAGTTATTTACAGGTTTTCCAACTTATATTACCCTTCAAAAGTCGCCAATATACTGGCGACTTTGTCCATACCATACATTAAGACATGGGTAACCATCAAGCATCAATCTATTTCTGCACGTTCGAATGATACAGATTATTTTAGTTTATGCATTCAATAATTGTTTTGTTTTAATTGGAAAAATACTTTTTTATTAATATCATATCATCCAATTGTTGCGCATTTGAATGATATGGATTTTGTTAGTTGATTTGTCTCTTCAGCTCTCTCCAAAAATGACAAAATTTCTCTCCAAAAACCAGGACCAAAATCCAGTCTGCAACGTGTGTCAAATCTGTCACCAAGATTTCATATTTCAGGACAGTAAGTCTCCAAAAAATTTCAAATTTGTTCCAAAATGGCCAAATTTCTTCAATATGTCTCCAATAATAACATGTGAAAATATAATTGGTAGAATTTTTCCCCCTTTGAAAATAATATTCTGGCAAAGTCGGCAGATTTTTAGCTAGTAATTATTCCTATCAGTATCATCCTATGTTAGTAGGTACCATTAATTTTTGGTGGATCAGCCAAATTACTGGAAATTTATGGTGGATTTTCTCAGGTTTTTGAAAAAGTCGAAAGGATTTTATGCACCAAATACAGACTGTTATTATTTTTTAATCTATTTAGTATGGCTGAGTACCGTCTTAGGCATCATATTTACAAATTACCCAGACTGCAGGAACTGTTAAAATGTTCTCCAAAAAATCTTCTATTTTGGCTCATGTTCTCAGTAAAATTAATGTAAATAATTAAATATAGGAGGAAAGTAAGGATTGTTCACACAGAAAATGTTAAAAAGTCCCATGTTTTGCAGACTGGCAAATTACAGTTATTGCAGGAGTCTTCTAGTGGATTAAAAAATTAAAATTTAATGAAAAATTTTATAGGGTCCCGGTCAAGCAGGTAAATTGCGGCCCACTAACTAACTACGGCCTCTGACAACAGAAATGTCATAGCTTCAAAACACTTGTTAAAAACATAAGTAAGAAATTAGAGCCAGTCTGTATTTGGTGCACAAAATTCCACTGACTTTTTTAAAAAGCTGAAAAAATCCACCATAAATTTCCAGTAATTTTGGTAATCCACCAACATTTTGCCAATTTTTCCACCATAAATTAATGGCACCATAGGAATAATTAGCTAAAAATCCACCAACTTTGCCAGAATATTATTTATAATGGAGAAAAATTCCACAGACAAGTCGGTGGAATTTACCATGAAATATAATCTGGAATTAGAGCATGCACTGTGCTTAATTTGATAGCTATGCAATATTTTAATGTAATTTTGGTTCAGAATATTTTAGACTTTCTTGAGAGGGCCGCAATTGAAAATTAGAGGGCCGCAATATATCTGCATGACCCTACAAGAGTGAAGGAAAATTATTATAAGTTAGATTTATACATAATTTAATTTTTAATATTAACATTCAACTTCAAGTTATTTAGAAAAATTTAGTAAGAAATAACACTTTGTTCTATAGCACACCATAAGGAAAAGATTGTGTAAAAGAGGGAACTCTTTTACTATACTAATTTTCTATACTATAATGGTAATTTTCTATATTCTGGTAATATTCAAAAATATTCTCTTCAGAGACTGAAACACAATTCTTCTTCTTCTTTAATGGCCAGACCTGCATCAGCAGGGGGGAGGGGGGGGTTGGGCCAGAGTTCGGGCATTGAATTTTTTGTGCCCCCCTAGAACCTAATTAACACCATTATCCCTTGTCTAATTCTCCAAACTTCTCACAGGTACCTCTTAACAATTCTTAAATCTAAGGTGCCAAAACCTATAGCATCTTCCACACTACAAACCCCAAAGTTCCAAACCTATCTCTAGATTCTCCTAACCTACCACATGTTACCAAGAAATGGTCTAAACTTTCAGCACCCACCTGTCAACCTGACAAAGACCACACAAACTATCACCCCCTCCACACCCGTGACCCAACCTCCATCCCAATCTCAAGGTATTGCTCCTTGCCCTAAACAATAATACGGACTCCCAGGTATTGTCATAGCAGCCTCCGTTTCCAAATCTTTCTCTAACTCTATATGCAATAATGCATTTAGAGAGCTTTTTGACCTGACCTCCTCTCTCTATCTGAGTCTGACCATCTCAACAATTCACAACTCTCCACCACCCTACCAATCTCCCCAAAGTCAACACCATCTAAATCATCCCAACCCTACCCCAGGCTCACCAAACACTAACCGATCCTCTTACTCCACCTAGTGCCTCTACGGCTCTACCCACACGGTGTATAGAATCACCGAAATGAACCGACCAGTCTGTATATGGTCACATTATGGTGCACAAAATTACACTGACATTTCAAAAAAAACTGAAAATATCCACCATAAAATTTCATTAATTTTGCTGATCCACCAACATTTTCCCCATTTGGCCACCGAAAATTAATGGTAACATAGCCAGTCTGCAGAATATGGAAATTTTTCCAAAACTCTCTGTGGGAGTTTTTGATTGAATTTCAGAAATTGGAGATCTCTGCAGGAGATCTTGAATTAATTCCTATGTTACCATTAATTTAGCTGCGGGAGATATTGAATTAATTCCTATGTTACCATTAATTTAACTGTGGGAGATTCTGAATCTGTTACTGAGAGACGAGAGACTGAGAGTCAGAGAGTAACTGTCTCTCAAATTAAAATCTCTGCAGGAGAAAAGACACATTCTGCAGACTGGTACCATAGAAATAAATAATTAAAAATCCACCGACTTTGCTAGATTATTATTTTCAAAGGGCAAAAAATTCCACCGACGGCAACATGTCGGTGGAATTAACCACAAGATACAGAATGGCGAACCGAATCGGACTGATTGGGGACCAAAACCGTCACGGGCAAAACGGACCAATTGTGGTCGAAAACGGAACGAATGGGGACCAAGCCGCCAGCCGGATTTAATCAGGCCGAAACGGAGCTAAGTAGTTAACAAAAAAAAACTTAAATAGTTAGAACTATACATTGGAGAAGAATAATAATATTTAGAATGAGTTATTTAACTGATAATAGCTACCTAGTAGGTACCTACATATGTTGAAAAAAAAACAATAGCTACTTTGAATGCTTATAGGATATGAGCATTCAAAGTAGCTATTTTTTTTTCAACATAAGTAGGTAGCTATTATCAGTTAAATTACTCATTCTCCAATGTATTACGTATAGTACTAACTATTTACCTAAGTGTGTTTTTATGAACTACTTAACTCCGTTTTGGCCCGATTAGATCCGGCTTTGTCCCCAATCGGACCGTTTTGGTCCTCAATCGGTCCGTTTCGGTGATTCTATGTAGGTAGGTACCCTCTACCCACATTATTCTTAATGCGTTCAATAAATCTTCTAACTACCTATACTATTTTCAATCATCATTTGTGTGTAGGATTGGAACTGGACTGGAACTGGGCCCGATTAGATCCGGCTTTGTCCCCAATCGGACCGTTTTGGTCCTCAATCGGTCCGTTTCGGTGATTCTATGTAGGTACCCTCTACCCACATTATTCTTAATGCGTTCAATAAATCTTCTAACTACCTATACTATTTTCAATCATCATTTGTGTGTAGGATTCGAAAGTCTGGCAAATATGCTTAAAGGGGTAAAGTTCGCGATGTCCACAGCAACTGTCCACCACAGAACAATGTCTACCACAGAACAGGCTACGATATTTACTAAACTAAAACATTTTATTCGTATGAAAAATTATTTACGATGCTGAATATTCATGTTATTAGTAAATAATGTTTTAAATGCTTATATCGTTAACTTTTATTGTCACTAATTTCAATCAAGGTAAGAAAATTGATATTATTTATTTATTATGTATGTGGGAATCACCTAACCTAATAACATAATGCCTGAGATTAGAAATGATAGCCGAATTCATTGTACCTAGGTAGATAGGTAGGTAACACCATAGTATTGTCGGTGACAGGACAATAACCCCCCGTGCAAAAAACCCCCCGCGGTCAAAAAAACCCCATGCAATATACCCCCGGACAAATATACCCCGTACAATAAACCCCCCGGACAAATACCCCCGGACAAGAACCCCCCAAGCAAAAAACCCCCGGTGTAAAAAAACCCCGGTCGATATAAATAGCATAATTCATTTTAATTAATTCTTTATTAATAAACTTACTATATGCTATAATATAAAGAGATATAGTGCACCTAAGGTTAGGTTAGCGGTCCAATTGGGAGGGGGGGGGGGCTTGCCCTCCCCCGGCCAGGTTTGATAGTGACAAAATGTATACTGTACTTATTTTTACTATAAAATAGGTAATTGGGTATACCTTATTTTGCAAAGAAAAATTGTCATATTTTCGAAGAAAATGTAATAATTATTGGTTCGCTTTGAATGATGTTTAATATATTAATAAAAATGAATTATGCTATTTATATAGACCGGGGTTTTTTTGCTTGGGGGTTTTTTGTCGTGGGGTATTTGTCCGGGGGGTTTATTGCACGGTTTTTTTTTGTCCGGGGGGTATTTTGCACGGGGGTTTTTTGACCGCGGTGGTTTTTTTGCACGGGGGGTTATTGTCCTGGAATCGGTATTGTCATATAGGCTACATAGAACATACATAGCTAGGATCTAGGTTCTGTCATTTACATAGCCTCTATACACCTTGTAAACCATATAATATCATCACCTGTTCTGCCATGGACATAGCCTCTATACACTCTGTAAACCGTATAATATCAGCACCTGTTCTGTCGTAGATATAGCCTCTATACACTCTGTAAACCGTATAATATCATCACCTGTTCTGCCATGGACATAGCCTCTATACACTCTGTAAACCGTATAATACCTGTACCTGTTCTCTCATGGACATGGACAGAGCCTCTAAACACCTTGTAAACCGTATAATATCAGCACCTGTTCTGCCATGGACATAGCCTCTAAACACTCTGTAAAATGTATAATATCATCACCTGTTCTGCCATGGACATAGCCTATATACACTCTGTAAACCGTATAATACCTGTACTAATTCTGTCATAGACATAGCCAGGTGATGCTATTATACAGTTTACAGAGTGTATAGAGGCTTTATCTATGACAGAATAGGTGATGATATTATACGGTTTACAGTGTTTATAGAGGCTATGTCCATGACAGAACAGGCGCTGATATTAGGTAGGTATACAAAACAAAATTAGCTGTCTTCGGTTCTGCCCTTGGAACAAAAAACTATGATCAATATAAAAATCCAAGTTCATATGATACTTTTTTACTTCTTCAGTAATGACCTCTCGAAGAAAATATCATTTTTAATTAAATTGAGCTTGTAGAAACAGAGATATATCCAAAACAAAAGTACACCTATAGTGACCTAGGTAGGGTAGCATGGGGCAAAGCGGCACCCCGGGGTCAAAAGTCACCCCCAGTTATTTTCCAAAATAATATGGAAGGTAGCTCTCAGATACCTTTTACATGTTCTCCGGTGTCCTAAGCTACAGTGTAGTTAGTTTTGTTAGGGTGAGGAGATATTTCGCTAAGTTACGGCGATAAATCTATTTTAAGTCATTTTGATATAACTTTTTAATGTCACTGAGTAATGTTTGAATTCTGTCAAGTGTAATATATCAAAATATTTCATAATGAAATGCATAGTATTATCGGTTTACTTAATTTTCTGTATATAAATACAATGAAAAAAGTATTTTTAAATAATAATTTTTTCAAAATTAAAATGGCGCGTCATTTGGGGCAATGAGGCCACGGTATGCGGGGGCAAAGCGGCTATGGGTGCCTTTTTGCCCCGTAAAACTAATTATGAACGTAGTAATAAGGAGATTTTAAAACTTTTTTACAATTAACATTTATTTTCCTTGTTCATAACGGTGCAATATTATAAGATGAAGACAACTATAGGTTAAAAAAATGTATTCATACTACAACGTTGAGCAGGCTTCATGATGGCAAAGTTAATTCACCATGAGTACCACATCTTGGACGAATGATTGCGTTCTTTCAAATAATGTGGAGTTACAAATTGTAAATTATGTTACATATATGCAAAACCGTATGCTTGGACTTAATAGCCATGATGTAATTTTGATTTGGATATAGAAGATCGTACTAATGTCTAACAATTTTTCAATAAGGAATCGAAAAAGGCAGGCGTCAATTGGTTCAATTCATTCATTAGAAGCTACAATCTTAGTTAACATCCGCAAATCAAAGGCAACCAAGAGGGTTCGTGTGATAGAGTTTAACAATTCAAAACTTGATCTATTTTTTAAAGTGTATGTAAAAATTTTGAATAAACTTAAATTAACAAAAATATAGAACATGGAAGAAACCGGAATTACAACGCATCAAAATTCCACCAAATTCGTGGCTAAGAAAAATGTTAAGCAGATTTGTATGATAACGAGTGTCGAAAGACTTGAATTGGTCAGTTTTGTGATGCATGAGGATCTTTCATATCACCAATGTTCATATTTCCAAGAAAAAAATAGAGATACTTTCATGACTGGAGCTCCTCTGGGATCCATGGAGAATGTCAGTTATTCAGAATGATGGAGGTCTCTTTCTTAAATGGCTTCAATACTTGGTGAAATCAACTGGATCTTCTAATGATGATCATATTGGTTGGAAACCACAGTGTCTGGATGCAATCAACTTTTGCCAAGACTATGTATTTGAACTATTAACTTCACTTCCTCATTCTTATCATAAAATGCAACTGCTCGACGTTTACTATATCAAATCGTTGAAGAGCTCATATAACTCTTGTGCTGATAACTGGATCATGAACAGTCCTGGCTAAAGAATGACCATATATGACATGGGTGGAATCTTCAGAGCAGCCCTTTTGAAAACTGCTTTATCCGAGAGAGCTGTCAATTGTATTAAAACACTGATATATGACAATATAATTAAGACGAGTTTAATGAGGAGGATTTCTTAGCTACAGAAGTAATAAAAGAACCTCTATTTGACATTGAAATAAATATAAGATAAGTTTGACTAGTTAAAATATATATATAAAAACAGTCAACACTATAAATGTATAGTTTCAAATGGCCAATGTCATAGCCTGTTTCAGGATATACATAAATATATATTATTCAAAATTTGTTTTTCTTTAACTTTCATAGATAATACATTTAAAATGTAATGAAGGGGGCAAAGCGGCACCCCATGTCCGTTTTGCCCTGCATGATTGCCGTTTTGCCCCGTACACGGGGCAAAACGGTTTTTTAACACTTCTTGGGAAAAGTGTAGTAAAATCAAAAATATGAATTATTAGTTCCTAACAGTTTACCATGTGTTGCCGATTTTTTGGTGTATCTTTTACTGCAAAAATCAATTATCAAGGTTCAATAGTATTGGAGATACTATGGAAAGAGCTTAGGGGGTGCCGCGCTGCTCCGTGCTACCCTACCTATAACATAACATCGGCATGTCTCCGTGATGGAATGAAAACGTACCTATTAGGTACTATTTTATGAATAGAAAGATGTGCTCAAAAATAGGACTTTGAGGAACACAAAAACTCCGATTTTAAGCTCATCGGTAAATCAATGTGCGTTTTGATTGTTTAAAGTTGTATAGAAATGTAATAAATGTCATATAATAATAAACAGGACATATTTCATCCGATACATATTTCAGATGAGAGTAGATAACGAATTAATTTGAAACAATTAGTCTATTTCTCGGCCTGTAAATTATACTACTTATTTCAGTTTCTAGAGCTTATGATTATTAGACTAAATGAATTTTACTCATTATATAAGTTATTGGTACATTAACTGTATAGAAACACATTTAATTATTAACATGTGTTAATTTTTTTGTTATTATCAGACTGTTCAGTACAATGTCACCGCTCCTTTTAAGCTCGCAGGATATATAACCCTTTTTTTCACAGGGGTTTATAGAGACTAGATATCTGTTGTCCCTGAAACAAATCTATCTAACCCTTATTTATAACTCGTAATCTAAGGTTCATACGTGGCTGCAAAACTGAAGTTCAACCACTCAGAGAAATTAGTTAGATAATGGATATATCTTAATTGACTCAACTCAAAATGAAAATTTTAATAATATAACTTTCTGTAATGATTTAATCTCTGAGAATTTGATAGCGTTTTCGAAACAGAAGAGTATTGACAGAGATAATGGTGATAAAGAAGTACATGAGAACTAGAGAGTAGCTTATTTCCTAAATTTACTAGTTTCATAATTTGGAAGGAAAACTTCACTCTTGGTTATAGACATTTTTAATATGATTTTAGTTGTAGTAGATGATAATTATAGGAAATTAGATTACGAGCACTCGGTAGAGCGCATTCCTTCATCGCCGCTTATAAATGATCTTGACCATCCAATAATCCTCGAGTTATAAATGATCTTGACCTCAGCCTTTTACCTGTTCGCTCCCAAAATCTGATAAACTGGAAACTGTATAATGACAAATCGTTCCAACAAGTTTCATGCAATTTGATTGATCACTTTTTTTGAGTTATAAATGACATTGATATTGATCTTTGACCGGATCGCTCCCAAAATTAACCAAATTGTTCCTGGATATTGAAGATACGCTCCGCCAAGTTTCATGCAATATGATTGAAAACTTTCTGAGTTATAAATTTTGACATTGACCTTTGACCAGATCGCTCCCCAAATTCTACCAGATGGTTGCTAGGCATTGAACAATCATCCTACCAAATTTTAGTCAATTTGGTTTAATATTTTTTGAGTTGGCGAATGAAAATATCCAGGTTCTCTGTTAGTACATCGTCACAGTGACTCTTTAATCCGATAAATAAATGTCGTCTAATACAAATTATCCATTTCCTGTGAAGGTAATTAAAAAACTAATGTTGGTGAAATTAGTATCATCACAGAGCCAATATTTCTCTGATTATAAATCATCACATGTACAGTGACTCTTTTCTCTGATAGTACAACTAAAAAATGTCTATTATAAATAAGATTGCTTAGTATTCAATACCATTAAAATCTGTCAATCAATGTTAGATAAACATTATTCAGATTAAAACTTGCCTAGTTTTCGTTGCTACACAACCGTAACTCTTTTCTGATAGTACATCATATCAGTGACTCTTTAATTCGATAGTACATAATGCAATGATTTTGAGAAAATAAATCATGGAATCTTGTACTGGACATAAATCCCAAAATGGCTCTAAGAATAACATTAGAAATTAAAATGAAAATTTGTAGTGGACAAGAGTCCACAACAAATAGACAATAATAATATTTGATGTTCGAGTGGACTTTTGTACACAGTCCTTATATTAAACTTTATATTATTGAATATTCATTGCTGTATCATGCTCACATATTTTAACAAGGCATTCATAGTACATGTTCGCACTTGTTTGCAATATTATAATATATATAGATATATAGACACAATATATTAAGTAACCTAAGAGATATATTAAACCACAAAAGCATATAATTAAGTGGAATATTGTACTGCATGGACATATGTTGCCACAATTCAGGATATAATTATTCGTAAATATCTTGAACTATCTTTTCATAGATTTTGATTGTATTCCAATATTTAAGAACATATCTATTCAAACACCTTTAATAATTGTTACAGAAATGAACATAAAATATTCATATATTAGTATGTTAACCCATAGACGGCCTATATGAAAGTATTATAAATAGAAAAAAACATCAAAATATTAAACTAATATAGCAAATCTAGTTTTGAATAACATAACAATATTCAGTTAAGATTTCAAGTAATTTCATCAAAGAATAAAAAAAAGAAATGCTAAAAAACTGTTTTGAAAAGTTTGAATAACAGAAGCTGTCATGCCTGAAACACTTTGGATAACATCAGATCACTTTCTGAAATCTATTATTTATGTCTTATTATTATTTAATAATAATAAGCCAATAACTTTTGTAGTTTTGAAAAGTCAGAAGAAATAATTTGTGTGATAATTTAGCTTCGAAATGACCGTACATATACAGAATATTGGATTAATCAGTTCAAACACTTGGAAAGAAGAAACTATACGTGAAGATCCCCCACTTATTTTGGAACTTTGTCTTTTGAATAGTAAGGAATATTGTCCAAGCTCAGTAAAGGAAACTTAGAAATGCAAATAACTAAATATATAACGAAAATTATATCATTTCCTTTTGCACAATTGTTTATGAATATGTTATCTACAATCTTATCGATTTTTTAAAATATAAAACACACTGTTATACGAATTTTGAAAGTACTGGATCAGAAGTTTTTGGAAATCCTTTCTATAAATTAGAATCTTTATTGAGAAAAAAATCTTAGGTACAAAAACAAAAGACAATATAAGTTTCAACAAACATACAAATAAGATTCGTTTATCAAGTATAAAAAACGTTTCGGGCAATTAAAGGAATAATTCTAAATAAACATAGATCACTGAACCTGGAGATAACATATTGAAGTCGTACAGTTATGAGTTACTCTACTGCTATAATGAACAGAAATATTATAAATAATGGTTAAATAAATGTTTTTTAAAGGCTCTTTTAATTATAATAATGTTTGAACTAGATTTAATATTATTGGGTATAGAAGTTCAAATTATAGGTCCTATATAAGACATAGATCTCTGGCATTGAGACAGCCGCTGGAATGATGGTGATGTCTCTATTACGAGTCAGAGTCGTGGTGATTAGAGAAAAATTACTAACTCCATGATATATGCCCAAACATGCATATGCCAATGATAAGCTTATAAATATATGTGACCTTTCAGATACTGGTTCTGTGGAAGAGGGGATTTGAATGAGCATGGTAGTCTGATGAAGTGGTGAGGTGGATTAATCTTTTTTGTAATAATATCAGAGGCTGAGATGTACATTGCACATCATCTGCCCCACCCCACAATGCAACACAATACAATAGATAGAAATATGCTAAATCATAATAGATATTGATTAATATTTTAATGAGACACAATTTCTAATTCTATTTAGGATTCCTACTGTTTTAGTTAATTTCCTGAAAGTATGCTGTACGTGTACATGATTATAAGGTACATGCATTCCAAAAATTTATCCTCACTCAAAAGATCAATACGACATTCATCAATATCAATACATAGAGGTGTTGCGACAGAGTTTTGCCTGTTTGAAAATAACATCGCAACTGTTTTACTTTTACTGGTATTAAAACTAAGTCTGTTGTTTATTGTCCATTTATAAAGTTATCAAACTCCCTGTTGGCCGTATTTATCAAGTTTGAGTAGTTTTCACCACTGAAGGCTAAAGTCGTGTCATCGGCAAACAGAGTAAACTTTGTAACATTAGATTAGCACGGCATGTCATTGACAAACAATTGGAACAACAGAGGAGCCAACACACTACACTACCTTGTGGCAAACCTATATCCACTAGAGTAGAGGTGGAAAACTAAGAGCCAATTCGAACACACTGAAACCTGTTACATAAGAAGCTACTGAACCAATCCAGAAGCACACCTCTTATACCATAAGCAAACCTCTCCCTCAAAAGTATCCGATGATCTACTATATCCAATGTCTTCTTAAGATCCACAAGGACAGCCAAGTTATGGCATTTTGCATTAATACTATCATAAACATTTTCAGTTAAGTTAAGAATTGCATCCGCCATATTTTTACCAAATTGGCTGGGGGTGAGAATATCAAACATTTCAGTAGACTACATATGTACATTTTTCCAACAGTGTACTCATGAAAGGCAAAATCGATAATTGTAGGTAATTAGAAATATTTAGGTACCCGATCACCACTCTTATAATTTGGAATAACTGCAACTTCTTTCAAACAATAAGGGAAATGACCATCAGTATATGATTAATTAATTAAACAGAGAAATAATGAAATTACCCAGCAGAGAAGAAACTTTCATGGAAAAAATTCAGGAATGGACTGCGTCCCATAATACATTTTTTTTTATGTCATCGATGATATTAGACAACTCGTTCTCACTTATCGCATCCACAAAAAAGGAATTTTCTTGTGCGCGAATATTAAGTATTGGGTCATCATATTGGGGCGGAATGGCATTCTGTAAATTACGGGCCACAGATGCGAAATGATTATTAAAGCATTCTGACAATATTCCCCTTCATAAGAAACATTACGATCATCACCCAAACAGACTTAACAACCCCAGTACTCCGCTCCTCACCGATCAAATTCTTTATTAATTTCCAAAGATTTTTTTTTAGCATTTCATTTGTTAACTTCAAGTGATTTCCCATAGTATTTTTCTTTAGCCTGTCGGATCCACTTAGTATAACCAAATTGCGATAGTTATTATAATATTCTTGGTGGAGTTTGAGCTGTTTGTAATGATAGGACTTTCTTTTTATTGATTTCAGTAGAATACATAGATGAAAGTGAGGGTTTAGAGTAACGTTTATAAGTAATATATTTAGTTAGAGAAAAAAAAACTATCCACATATATTTTATTCAAATTTTCACAAAATGTCTAGTATGTGTAGCAACATCAATGTCATTATCATAAACAAAGTTGAAATTATTAACCTTATTAAAAAATGAGTCAGAGTATTGCTCTGAATTTTATCTAGTTAAATGTAACTTCAATTTTGAAATTCACAGGAGTATTAAATTCGTTGAGTAATATACGTATACCTATCTTATTAGGGGGTATACCTACGTGCGTCTAATTTTTATTTGAAATTTTCTAATGAAATATAATAGATAAATAGTAATTAGTTATGATTGGGGGCTGGGCCGGTTTTATTAGTTAACATAAGTTTGGACAAACATTCGATATATATTTAGATGGCGTTGTTTACATTAATTGGACAGATGACCTTGAATCTCATTGACATTTAAAAAATATCTGCATTCTTCGTAAATAAGCAATAATTAATTGAATTTGTGTTCCATATACAAAATATACTGACTAATAAAGTATTTTTAGAGCCTAGAGGTCTAAATAAGAAAATTATTCTATGCCGATATACAAACGTGCTCTTTGTAGGTACAACGTTTATGAAAATATAACCGGATGGAGTCAATGACTCACGAAAACATAAAACTCACTCACTAGATAGCGTTTTTCACAATAAATTTACTTTCTTTCCTAAATGAATTTTTAAAAAAGTTAAAAAACTAATGTAAGTTTGTACCTAACCAATCCTTAATACATATTGACTGATTTAATATCAATTACTTGAGATTTAAAGGAATTCTGTGAAATGAATAATGTTGAGTGTTCTTTCAAATTAACCAATGCCTAACTGATTTCAATGTACATATTGCAATTTAAACTAGTTTAGTAACATTATATATGAATATATTTGATAGCGGACTTCTCTCATGAAAGTGGGCAACACTAGCTAGAAGTAGGTATTGATGGATTCATGAAGGTAGGTACTAGTAAATGATCACAGTTTATTGAACTATATACTGTGGTAATATGGTATCCAGTCTTCCTACCAACACTCCACTAAAAAAATTGTTGTTTTACCTACTACCTAGTATTTTATTAGGTGAGTCGGAGGCCTTAGTTGAAGATTAGGAAATTAGAAAAAGATGATAGCCTAGGCCCTACACAGGCAGCAAGGATTTATTCCTAAGATATTAAGGGAATATCCCAGGAATATATCCTTCTTCCCAGGGTTATTCGAGTGACAGTGAGAACTTTAGTAAATTAGGTAGGTAGTACTTAGCCTACCTAGGTTAGGTAGGGTCACGCAGGTAAATTGCGGCCCTTTAATTTTTAATTGCGGCCCTCTCAAGAGAGTCTCTAAAATATTCTGAACCGAAATTACATTAGAATGTTGCATAGCTATCAAAAGAAACTCAGTGCATGTTATAATTTATTTATTTAAGTTTTTAACGTGTGTTTTGAATGTACCTATGATTTTTCTGTTGTAAGAGGCCGCAGTTAGTCAGTGTGCAGCAATTTACCTGCGTGACCCTACCTAATAAATTTCTCCCTGAGTCGCCGAATTGAATCATTTTTGGAGAGAAATTTAGCTAGGCTATTTTTATTTCAGAGAGACTTGCAGAGCCAGAATGCAGAGATTTCATCAAGACATTAAGTTCATTAACCATATAGCCAGTAGGCTATAGCTACTTAGTTTGTATCCTATTTTACATTTTTACAAGCATGTCCAAACTCGCCATTTTAATGGCGAGTTTGTGACAGTTTTTTTGAGCCCTTCAATTACAAATGGTGAGAAATAACTAATTTTCTCCTATGCTACAATGTTATTTTTGGAGAGAATTTATGATAATTTGATCATTTTAGAGAGAAATTTGGTTATTTTTGGAGAGAACTGGAGAAACAAATGGAGAGTTTCAGAGATATAGCTACTAGTTTACTTGGCTAAGATTATTCTTATTTATTGTATAATCTATGTTTCATAGTGTGGCAGCCCTGCCCAGTGCCCACTGGCAGTAAAGTTGCCAGTTTGATGAGAAAATGAATCTACATCAACATCACCACATTTAATTTATTTTAAAGTACCTTATTTTCAGAATTACAGTTTAGCCAGATTAAGAGACTGCAGGAACTGGTAAAGTGTTCTCCAAGAAATAGAAATCCTCTAATTTACCTTTTGTTCTCATTAAAATACATGTAAATATAGGAGGAAATTAAGAATTGTCCATGTTTCAAAGTATGGACAAAGTCGCCAGCCAGTCTGTATTTCGTGGTAAATTCCACTGACATGTTGGTGGAAATTTTCCCCTTTGAAAATAATATTCTGGCAAAGTCGGTGGATTTTTTTAGCTATTTATTCCTATGTTACCATTAATTTTCGCTGGATAAGTTGGGAAAATGTTGGTGGATCAGCCAAATTACTTGTAATTTATGGTGGATTTTTTCAGCTTTTTGAAAAAGTTATTGGGATTTTCTGCATCAAATACAGACTGGGTTGCCAGTATACTGGCGACTTTTGAAGGGTGAAATAAATTTAGAAACCTGTAAATAAGTTAAAATAACAAGTAAATCACTAATAGATAGTCTCAAGTGATACGCATGCATCAGACATGATGCATAGGATGTTTTAAAGTGTAAAGTCTTCTCTAGGATGTCCTATTTCTTCTAAGTATCTTAAATGTTGCGACTTGATCTATTTTCTCACCAAACTGGCGACTTTCCTGCCACACTTTGAAACATGGAGAATTGTTCGCACAGGAAATGTATAAAAATGTCCCATATTCTGCAGACTGGATTTAATGCATGTGCATCCCATGCCATCCCCTTATGGCCATTTTGTTAGTGATTTAACACTTTAAACTAGTAATTACAGTTTTTCTTTCAACTTATTTCACCTCTCAAAGATGATGATAATGTTACAGAGTATTCTAGACTGTGTTTGGTGCACTGAACTCCTGACTTTTCCAAAAATCTGTAAAATATCTGCCAACATTTCCTCCTATTTTGGCTAGTCCTCCAATATTTTTCCAATTTTTCCTCTAAAAATTAATGATAATTTAGATATAAATAACTAAAAGTCCTCCGACATTGTGAGAATATTTATTTTGGTGATTTGAGAAGTCCTCTCACATGTCATTGGAATTTAGTCCCAACTACAATCTGGATTAGGGTGTCTGCATACCAAAAGAGAGAAAGAAAGATTGCAACCAGATTGTATTTGGTGGTAAATTCCAATGATATGTCGGCAGATATTCAATTTCTCTAATAAAATAAATTCCTGCAATGTCGTAGGATATTTAGCTATTAATTCCTATATTACCATTAATTTTCGGAGGGGAAACTGGATAAATGTTGGAGGACTAGACAAATTGATGAAAAATGTTGACAGCTATTTCTCAGATTTTTGATAAAGTCAGGAGTTCAGTGCACCTAATGCAAACTGAGACTGCAAGATCTTAAATGAGAAAAAAAGCCATAAAGAGTGATACCATACTGGCACTTTGTGAGATATTACATTGATTAGGCTACTATCTTCTACTCTCTTCACAGAACCCATCTTCAACACTCTTTCACTCTTCAGTTTTTCTTTTTCTCTCTTTCTTGCTCGCTTCCAGTGTGTGCACTCCTGTATATATCCATGTTTACCAATTCAATCTTTCTTTCTTGCTTTAAATCTTTTGGTGTTGAGGCACCTTATGTCTTTGAGTATGTGACTATGTCAGTTAAAGGCTTAAAAGCCAATTTATTGGCTTAGATTTCAAAAGGTCAAAACTGAGATGTCTAATTAGCCTAAAATTTTGAATTAATTCTTATGTTCCCATGTTAATTTTCATATGAAATCTTAAAAATTTGAGCCAAATTGGCTTGGGTTAGAATTTTTGTGAAAATTTGACTCAAAAAATTGCTTACAAGTTTCCAGCCTCTGAAACAAAGGATGGCTCCGACCAAGATGTTTATTGTTTACCTAATTTGACTCCCCATGTTACAGGTAATAAAGCAGGTCCTTCCTCCCAATTTTAATGGTAGGTTTATGACTGCTTTTGAGCTCTTAAATTGCTATTGATGAAAAATATCTGATTTTCTCCTATGCTACTAGTCTGCCAAGTGTAGCAAATCTGTCTCCCAAGATTTTATTTTGAGGACCAATTGTCTCCAAAGAGCAAAGATTTTCAAATCAGTCTCCAAACCAGATTGCAGAATATTGAACTTTTTTCAAAGACTCTGAAACAAGTCAAATCTGAGCCCACTTTTATAAATTGGAGTTCTCTGCAGGAGATCATGAATTAATTCCTATGTTACCATTAATATAGCTGCAGGAAATTTTTTAATTGATTCCTATGTTACCATTAATTTAGCTGCGGGAGATTCTGAATTTGCTGCTGAGAGTCGAAGAGTAACTCTCGAATTAAAATCACTGATGTCAGGAGATACATTTTGCTAGTCTGTGAAGTGTGTCAAATCTGTCTCCAATATTCTATTTCGAGGACAATTGACTATTGATGACTATTTCATTTGTTTCACATGATCAAAAATAAAATGTTTAACTATTTATGTAGAAAATCTTTACCTGGGAGGCAAATTTCTCTATTGAAATATTTTGAACTAGTTAGTGTTCAAGAAGAATTCTTATATTTTGTCTTTCGTTCCCAGAAAAATACCTGTAAATATAGTAGGAAATTCAGAATTGTTTCCACTTTCCTCAGAACATTTTGAAATTTTCCCATACTCTACAGACTGATCCAAAATATCATTGTAGGCTTGTAGCATAGGAGAAGATTATAAATTTCTTTCATCACAGTGACTCTTTTCTCTGATAGTACATCATCACAGTGACTCTTTTCTCTGATGGTACATCATCACAGTGACTCTTTTCTCTGATGGTACATCATCACAGCGAGTCAGTGACTCTTTTCTCTGATAGTACATCATCACAGTGACTCTTTTCTCTGATAGTACATCATCACAGTGACTCTTTTCTCTGATAGTACATCATCACAGTGACTCTTTTCTCTGATAGTACATCATCACAGTGACTCTTTTCTCTGATAGTACATCATCACAGTGACTCTTTTCTCTGATAGTACATCATCACAGTGACTCTTTTCTCTGATAGTACATCATCACAGTGACTCTTTTCTCTGATAGTACATCATCACAGTGACTCTTTTCTCTGATAGTACATCATCACAGTGACTCTTTTCTCTGATAGTACATCATCACAGTGACTCTTTTCTCTGATAGTACATCATCACAGTGACTCTTTTCACTGATAGTACATCATCACAGTGACTCTTTTCTCTGATAGTACATCATCACAGTGACTCTTTTCTCTGATAGTACATCATCCATTTGCATTTTCTAAGGCTCAAAATTATTGCTCTATTGTAGCCAGTTAAATAGGGAAAATATCCATCCTTCATTTTCTGATATAAAATTATTACATCATCGCATCACCTTTCTCTGATATGCAACATTCAAATGTAAATTTCTTGAGAAAGTTTGGTAAAAGTTTAAGGGACTCAATTTACCAGTGTGGCCCTAGGTACCTTCTAGTAGTGCTTTTACAATCAAAAGTAGTGAAATATCAAGCTTAATTCAGTTATTTATAGTTTCTAGAAAAATATATAATATTATTAATATAGAAAAATAATATACACAGATTTGTGTGAATGAATGTGTGTGTTACTGTTGATGAGTTTATTTGAACTGTTTCTACTTAATACTTATACACTACGCACATATCTGAAAATGAATTTTATCTATTCTCCAAAATATACTTGCTGCAAAATGTGGTCTCTAACTCTCAAAGACTTATTCAGACTATTAGAGAGGCTCATTGTCTGTTGTAACTTCTGTTCTTACAGAATTTGTTTCATAAATCACAAAATTTCCCTAATATGTTTCAAAGACTCAGGGTTAAATTAATGGTAACATGGAAATTAATTTAAGATTTGACTCTTAGTTTCACTCAAGAGTCCTAATATGGTCTATATTTTGGAGACTTAAGCAATTTTATGAAAGGACAGAATTGGAGAATTGCAGTAAGTATATGGTTCACTGTAACCCAATAGTTCTTACATAAAGCTGATATAAATCCACCAACTGGCAAAATATTTTCAATTATTTGACTGGAACAACCTTTAATTTGAAAACATATATTGAGAGTTAACCTTGCTACTCTTACTCTAAGGTGTTAACTCAACACACCAGATATTATTAAATTTATTATTAAAAGATTATCAATCACATAATTTATTGAAGGTAGAGGCTAAGATGGTTCTAGGTCAATTCACCGAAAATACATTTGCCGCACGACACTTACGCCAAAAATGACAATTATTTACCAAAATAAGGCATACTTATCTTACAGTAAAAACGGTGAAGTAGACCTATACATTTTGTCACTATCAAACTGTGCTGCGTGCTAGAATTATCTCCTTGGTGAAACCTTCAGACACACCAGTGTTCTTATCGAGTATCACCACCAGAGCCTGTAGCAGCAGACTACTCTTGAACCTGAGTACTAACGGTGATAATTATCTCTGAATAGACGAGCTCGTGAGTGAAGCTCTGTCATATGAGTTATGATGAAACTAGCTTTAGGTGTATATTAGAGGTATTTGTTTCAAGATTAACTTTGAAAAGTAGCTATATCTAATTATCTATCAATTCGTTAGGCTAATTCAAAATTAGGTATTGTTAACTTCAAAAGTCTATCAACCAATGCATTTATTGTATTTACTCACTTTGTTTGTAATCCAAATGTTTCTCTCCACCAGCTGAAACTTATCTGTCAATGACTTCACCTCACAGAGTTTATTGGGATGCCCTTACCTTCATCAAGAATGACTTTTCATCACCTAGTTTGCTGGGTGAGTTATTCTATGTCAACATACTATCTAGTAGCTAGCCAATTTTATTCTAGGCTAATCTATTGTATATATATATATTTATTTATTTAATAGGTATCATTAAATCAATTAGTAATCCAGAGGCAGGCCTCGCTTTTATTTCCAATATCATGATAGTCTTATTACAAATGGGGGTATTTGGAAGGAACCGATTCAAATACCCTCTTCCTATTTCATGTCCCTAATTGATTTAGGGACGTGAACTAGGAACTCATCCATATTCCTCCTTCCTAGTTCACGTCCCTAATTGATTTAGGGACGTGAACTAGGAACCCATCCAAATACCTCCTTCCTAGTTCACGTCCCTAATTGATTTAGGGACGTGAAAAAGTAATTTACCACAAATGGTTATAAGACTGAAGTATGGGTCAAATTTTCATATAATTGTAATTCTTTAAACATTTCATCTCTCAATCCCAAAGAATCATTTAGTGATTTTTCGGGATTGGGAACAGGGATTAAGGATCAGGAACAAAACAATTGTATGGATTTTGTGTAATTTCTCCAGATTGGGTGCAATTGTCAAGATTTTCACAATTTCATGATTAGAGTGAGAGAGTGATATCTTGGATTTGATAATTTACTGTTGTAATTTTGCTGCCAAACCTGTGTGGCCAAATATTCTATAGTTTGTATTTATGAAAACATTTAAATGAACTATTGAATTGGAGCATAATTGTTTCGTGTAAATGTATGCTACTTCAACTTTCTACTGCGACCTGCTAGGAGCGCAACCTAAGACTCCTTCAATTGTGAACTGATTCAATTGCTACAAACATTAAATGGTATCGGATCTTTCCCATTTGCCGACCCCCACCAAATTTAATTCAAATTGTTTTCTCTATGTGTATTTTAGTCCATAGAATCCGTAAATCAAAACATTTTTTTTGTAGAAACTGATAGTTTTTGAGATATGAGGGTTTAAAGTTATTTATTTCCTATGTATTACTGAAGGATTGGAAACTTTGAATAAACTCCTGTTTTCACGCATTTTGGTCAGAAATAGCCGTAATGTAGACTGTTGTATCCACTAGTTTGTTGTATTGCACACTTCATGATTGTTTAATGACCTAGCAGGGGTGTACGGGGGGCGGCATGCCCCCCATTTCACATATATCAGCATTGAAGTAATAAATTGAAAATATCAGGGAAACTGGAAATATATTCGACATATGTATTTCGGGGGCGTGTAATTATAAAAAAATATTAATTTTTCATGTCAAATTTGATGAAATATTTATATAATAACCAATATTACTAGAGAACCAAATTTAGTAAATTATGAGCAAACATTAGGATTTTCGTACGGACTTGTAATGTTTTCTGATGGTGACCCTGAAATTGCTAATTCTCCTTCAATAATTAATTGATTTGTATGAAAGAAGCTTTAATTGGTAACCTGGTGCATTCATTACCATTTCTAGAAATAATAATTTTTGAAATTAATATATAATTGTCAAATTAAAATTTTGTATGGACTTGTAATCTTTTCTGATGGTACCACTAATTTCTTCAGAATCTCATTCAATAATGAATCGTCAAAAATTAGTTTTGTATGGACTTGTGTAATCTTCTTTTCTGAAAATCTGATGGAATAATGAATCTTATTTGCTTAAAAAAATCTAGCTGTTATTTCATATGATCTCTACATAGGGTATGGAACCAAATTACCAATTATTATGATAAATTTGCCACTGTCGCAGCTCCCAGGGGAGAATCATCCGGTATCTGAACAATATATATATATAAATCCCCATGTTTTCGTTTTAATTCTTTGATTCCAATATATAGAATAGCTACTGAAATTATATATTATTTTTTAATTTATTATTTGCAGATTGAAACTCTTGTTAACAAATGACAGAAATGAGCATGAAGTCACGGTGAACTCGGGACCTTCTTCAGAGGACATGGCATGGAATTGAATTATCTTTGCTCTGTTATAAATCACAAAAATAACCTTTTCCTGTATTTTGAAATGCTATCTGTTAAATTGAAATCTACAATATTGGTACAGCTATAGTTAACAATTCTGTGTTCGAAATAGATGCAATATAAAATTAAATAAATATATTTTGATACCGGGAACTCATTAGGATTTTTTTTATAATTGAAAAAGCCATTGAAGTAAAAGTTAGTTTTCTATCAATTCTTCATGATATTCCATTTTAATTCGTCGAGAGTTTCACGGTGATAATGTTGTTTTATTCTGCGAGTTTTCGCATTGTCCAGTTCGTATAAATTTAATTTAATAAGCTACATTTTGTTTGTGTATAGATTTTTTATCCATTCTCCCCTAATATGCCAATAGTGTATTAGCTTTAGTTTCAAACTAGCTGCCTAGATAGCAGTACCTACTAGACCAAGGAGTTTTTCGATGAAGTGGCAAAGTGCCGGTGTAGTACCTTTCAATAATTTTTACTTCAAATTAAACATATGCAGAAGAGTGAATAATTTCCTCGTGTAACAATGCAATGAATATAAATTTAATAAGCGTCTTTATATTTTAATCTAAAGTACATTGAATTAGTTAATTTGAAAGGATGAAAGTTACTCGTTCATGGAATAATAGTATTAAAATTTCTGTTTTATGCTATAGGAAATTTAAAGTTAGATCTATTCTTACAGAAGATTAGAACAAGTGTCTATGATTATGAATAGAGTTGTGACAATATTCTTTTTGCTTAAAGAATTTTTCTTTATGCTTTTAGCAATAAAGCATATTTTTTGAAATAAAGAATATTCTCAAAATAAGCTTTTTAGTTAATCAAATAGTCCAAGTGATTGCAAATGAAATACAAACTAATTTTTATGGTTTGAATGCATGATTCAATAAGTTTAAAACACTAGGTGAGGAAATTACCTAATTGAATCATAGGAATGTATATTATTTAATATTTTTTTATTTCAATCAATAAATAAAACGAGAAATAACACAGAAAAATGTAACTGTCGGACTAATGGCACGTCCCCATTGTAAACGGTGCTAGGACGTTTCGTTACTATAGGACGATTCGGTACCTGATTTTTTGTTCCCAGACGAACCTTATTTTTTAAATTCGAAAGGAGTTAAAACTACAAATTATAGCAGATAACAGACGTAGAATTATTTTCGAGAATTTAAAACGAGCTATATTCATCAAATGTAATAAATGCTTTCTTTATTGTTCAAGTTATTGTCTAAAACTGTTCACTATTTATTATTTTGGTTACCTCATACAGAATAAACAGTCTCAATTTGACATTGTTTCCTACCCTGCCTTCTTTATAAATATACCATCAATGAAAACTCTCAATTACAATTAGCCTTATTTCAAAGAAATTAGAGCATATAAAGCTAACCTGAACGCCTATCATTGGGCATAATAAGCTAACATGAACGCATATAAAGCATATTTTGAGCATAAAAGGCATATTTTAAGCTTAAGAATATTTTAAGGCATAAAAAGCATATTTAACAAGCTTAAAGCATATTTCAAAAAGAATATTGTCACAACCCAAATTATGAATTAGTAAATTTTGATTTGCCTTCTCAATTGATTGCATTTTAATTATATTTTATATATTTAATTTAAATTCATTGTTACTCTTTTGCTTACAAATTGACATCGTTATCTATAAGGTGGAGTGCTTCAATATGAACTGTTTTTATTACATTATATTTCTTTCAACACATTTGTCATATAACTTTTATACAAAACTCTGAAAGTGAAATCCATTTCTAAATATTGTTTATTGGAGTATAATTTAGTTCAAAACACATTAATACTACATAGATATTGTGTGAATTAAGTAATACTATTCATATAATTGAACGACAATTAATTTACATAGTTTAAACATTATTAATTTAGCTTTCATTCTCCAATAAGAATAATTCGATTGAATTTTATATCAAGTTGAATCGTCGAAATTATGCTTTAAGGAGCGTGAGATATGGTGAACTACCCGTCACCGCATCTCTAATTGTACTGAAGGTGGAGTTACAGTCAGAGTGATACAGTAGCTCCGCCCCTTAGGGGTAGGGAGGGATAAGAGACGGCGCTGATTGGCTTTTACTTTAGGGATATTTACGTTAGCATCATTTGCCATATGTCATCTGGCCTAGTTCACGTTTACGCATGTCTCATCAAGTGATAATCACCCCTCCGCCCCTTAGGGGTAGGGAGGGATAAGAGACGGCGCTGATTGGCTTTTACTTTAGGGATATTTACGTTAGCATCATTTGCCATATGTCATCTGGCCTAGTTCACGTTTACGCATGTCTCGTCAAGTGATAATCACCCTTATGGTAGTCCAGTAGACGTTCGTACGGTTTGAGCAAATTTCTTTTGATACAGGCACTTTTTATTTTAAATTTCTTTGTTTAGATCTAGTTTTTATTAGAATGTAATGTTGTAGTTACGCTTATTTAATTCCTGTATTAATAAGTCTAATTTATTTTATGAATGTTAGATCTCAAGACGACTTTTTATAAAATTAATAGGTTTAGTTCCGGTTGTTGATAAATTTGGTTACCTGAGTAGCATTATTTTTGAGGATGTTTATGAAGATACTCTTTACGTAAAGTTCGAACTTTGAAAGATCAGTTACTTTATAATTGGAATAACTCAGTACGGTTTCTCTTGATATCTTATACCACAGTTCGATTTTTAATAGATTCTTTAGTACTAAATAACTATTATGTTGGTCTCATTTACGTAAGTAAATTTTAATTAAAATTTATGGTCTAGATACGATTTGCAATATAAATATTTTTATTATTACCGTTTATTTAGAAAGAAGACTACCTTGGTACTATTTCTTATACAACTTCTTTTTATAGAATTATTTTTATTGTATTTCATAGTATCAAGTACGACTTACTATAAATTTCTTATGCCTATATATTGTTTGAGGTGAGCCTATTTACTTCTATCCTATTTTTTCAAAAACGCTTAGTTTGAATTCACTTTTACTATGATAATGTATATTCTATTACCATTTACTTTAAATTGTTTGACCTCGGTCCGGTTTCTCTTCTTCAAGTAGGCGCTTTGTACGGATTTCTTTAGAACCGTTATTATGTAGGACGATTTGAGATAAGTGATTCGGTGTTAGTCTTGTTTATCTGAGGAAGCGTTCCCCCTTTTATCTCCCTCACTTTATTCACAAGACACAAATCAGTGCTGAGGTCTAACAGTGGACATCTTTGATATTTTGTCAATTCATCTTATTTTTCAAAAGTTGCAATTCAAAGATGTGATGAAGTGTGAAGAAGTGTAAAGGTGATATGAAGTGATGATATATGTTATTGATATTGAAAAATAACATTAGAAGCGTGAAATTAGGTTAGCTCAATACAACATAATATTTGATGAAAATTCTACAGCATTTTAAATTGAACGAGAAGGCTATACATACGTAAAAAAATTATTATTAATAAAAGTTCGATATTTCGATTCTCAAAGGAATCATTCACAAACTATGTAGTTCATTAAACTTGAATATTTGTTTGAAAAATATACAACATTCATTGGAAATAAAATAAATAGATATTTAGGAATGAAAACATAAATGTAAAATGAAGGTTTTTTCCACTAAACCTGTAAAATAGTTCATTTCCCATTTTTAACTGCTTTTAAAATGTTCTTAAACCTTTATTTTACCTTATTCCTTGAAAATGGTATTTTTTATTGTATTCGATTTTTAACTCATAATACTGGTAACTCAAATAGATGCTTAGTAAATAATAAACAGCAATACCATAGTATAGGACATAGGGTAATATTCCTAAGCGAGCTATCAAATCGACTCTAACGGTTCGTATTTCATGGTCAAGCTGTATTACTTTATTTTACAATGCTAATAATAGTATTATTTAACTAGCTCTCGATGTATTTAACACTTTAACAGTACATACATAAAAGGATAACATTCATTGAATGATAATTAAGGAACAGTTTGTTTTCATCTGATTTGATTGAAAATTTCTCTATTTGTCTATAGAGGTGTTTCGATTCATCATTTCATATCTTTTCGAACATCCAGATTATTGTGACATCTTTTCAAACATCCAGATTATTGGGACATCTTTTCAAACATCCAGATTATTGTGACATCTTTTCAAACATCCAGATTATTGTGACATCTTTTCGAACATCCAGATAATTGTGACATCTTTTCAAACATCCAGATGATTGTGACATCTTTTCAAACATCCAGATTATTGTGACATCTTTTCAAACATCCAGATTATTGGGACATCTTTTCAAACATCCAGATTATTGTGACATCTTTTCAAACATCCAGATAATTGGGACATCTTTTCAAACATCCAGATTATTAGGATATCTTTTCAAACATTCAGATTATAGTGACATCTTTTCAAACATCCAGATTATTGGGACATCTTTTCAAACATTCAGATTATTGGGATATCTTTTCAAACATCCAGATTATTGGGACATCTTTTCAAACATTCAGATTATTGTGACATCTTTTCAAACATCCAGATTATTGGGACATCTTTTCAAACATTCAGATTATTGGGATATCTTTTCAAACATCCAGATTATTGGGACATCTTTTCAAACATCCAGATTATTGGGATATCTTTTCAAACATTCAGATTATAGTGACATCTTTTCAAACATCCAGATTATTGGGACATCTTTTCAAACATTCAGATTATTGGGATATCTTTTCAAACATCCAGATTATTGGGACATCTTTTCAAACATTCAGATTATTGTGACATCTTTTCAAACATCCAGATTATTGGGACATCTTTTCAAACATTCAGATTATTGGGATATCTTTTCAAACATCCAGATTATTGGGACATCTTTTCAAACATTCAGATTATTGGGATATCTTTTCAAACATCCAGATTATTGGGACATCTTTTCAAACATCCAGATTATTGGGATATCTTTTCAAACATCCAGATTATTGGGATATCTTTTCAAACATCCAGATTATTTGGTCATCTTTTCAAACATCCAGATTATTGGGACATCTTTTCAAACATCCAGATTATTGGGACATCTTTTCAAACATCCAGATAATTGGGACATCTTTTCAAACATCCAGATTATTGGGATATCTTTTCAAACATCCAGATTATTGGGATATCTTTTCAAACATCCAGATTATTTGGTCATCTTTTCAAACATCCAGATTATTGGGACATCTTTTCAAACATCCAGATTATTGGGACATCTTTTCAAACATCCAGATTATTGGGACATCTTTTCAAAATTCCAGATTATTGTGACATCTTTTCAAACATCCAGATTATTGTGACATCTTCTGTAACATCTTTATTCACAGTCATTGGTGCTTCTTCTTCCTGACCAAACGCCCCCGTCAGAGGCGCGGTCCCTCCTCCGGCTCCCGACCACCGCAGCCCCTCTGGTGCCGAGCGAGGTTGGCCGCCGACTGCTCCCGACCACCGCAGCCCCTCTGGTGCCGACCGAGGTTGGCCGCCGACTGCTCCCGCCTGCAAAAAATGCACATAACCCTCTTAGTTCTAAAACCCCTTACTGCTAATTCTACCCCTACGTCTTCCCCCCCCCTCCACCCGTAACCCTACCCCTGCCCCCCCTACCTGCCCCCCCGGATCCTATACCTGCCTACAACTCCTTACATGCCTAGCATAATTTGCCTGACTAACTACCCTCCTACACTTATGGCATTCCCTCCTATTCCCATCTACTGCTACCCCCCCCACCACATGTTTCCATGTGGTTCTTCCTAGCCCCCTCAGTCTCTAAGCTTACCCCACACCTATCACAACTAAACCTAACCCTATCCTCAGCTAACCTATGCATCCTTTTCTCATGCACCACTAACTCCCCCCCCCCCCCCTAGACTTACATACCTTGTCACACCCTTCCCAGTGACACCTAAAACCCTCTACCTCTTCCCTTCTATCCTGAGCTACTACCCTATCTACCTTTTCTTCCAGTCTACCCCATTCGTACTTATGCCCCTGCTGCCTCTCCCATAGCTCCAAATGCTCCCTCCTCTCCTTCACAATCTTCTTCCACCCATCCCTATCTCCCACTAACCTCTCAACATCCGTATAGTCCACACCTGCCTCCCTAAGTAACCTCTTCCAATACAGCCCCGTCTTCCTCTTCCTACCTTTCTTTTTCCCCAATCCTTCTAGTCCCTCATACCACCCTAACACAGCTGCCTTAACCTGCCTATCGTTCCCCATCCTCATCACATGCCCTAACCTTTCTAGTACCCTCACTTCTATCTTAGTCCTAATCGATCTAATCCCTAACCTGGCCCTAACATCCCACATATTCTCCCCCTACTTTCCATTTGCCTTAGTGGCTCCCCATTCCTATTACTCCAAACATACCTATACTTCCTATCTATCCAACTCTGTAACTTCTTTATATCCTTCCCCCACCAAACCCTAACACTACAATCAAACAATAACCCACTCTCTACACAACCCTCTAAAATCTTACCCTGCCACCTCTTACTTAGCCTAGATCCCTTTAATTGCCCCTTAACCTTAGCCCATAACCCATTTACCCGTCTAATCCTGTTCCTACTATCCTCTTCAGGTCCCATCCAAGATCCTAGCACCCTAATTCCCTCACTATCTCTATCCCCAAAAACTAATACCTCTTCCTTATCTTCGTTATTCCTCTCCTCAAACTTACCCATAACCTCCTTAATCTTCCTTACTCCCTCTTCTAATTCTACCCCCTCACCTATAATGGTAGTGTCATCGGCAAAGAGTGACGATGTCAAGGTCAGACTCTTTGCCTCCGAGCACCCCTTTTCCCACCTACCTTCTCCCGCGAAAGACCCCCCCGGTATCCAGTGCCACTTGATTCCCACCCTTTCCCCCCCTAGCTCCCTTCTAGTTTCCTCCGCCTGTCTGATCACCGCTTGGTGAAAAATGTTAAACAGAACAGGCGAAGTTGCACACTCCTCCCTCAAACCCCTAGCTGGCACCCATTTCTCACTAACCCCCTCCTTTCCCCGAACCCTATATTCCGTCGTCTCATGCAAATCCTTAATTACCCTTAAACAATACCCACCTAACCCATACCTATCTAAAATGCCCCACAAGCAAGGCTTATTTACTCGAGGATATGCCTTCCTCAAGTCCAGAAGCCTTGCCTGTGGTTCCCTATCCCCTTGACCCCCTGTCCTAAGCCTATAATCACTAACATCTTCCCATATCCTCACCATGACCTGGGTCGCGTCTGCGGTCGACCTTCCCCTTCTAAAACCTGCCTGATTTTCATCAACTAACCCTAACTCTTCTACCCACCATCTAAGCCTCTTAGAAATAACCCTAGCTAGAATCCTACTTCCCATAGCTAACAGACACACCCCCCTATAATTATCCCTATTATTCCTATCTCCCTTCTTGTGTAGAGGCACCACTAATCCCCCCTTTAAACCCTCTTCCCACCTACCTGCACTTTCCCTAAACATAAACTGAACCATCCTAACTACCTTTTCCTTAACTTCCCTACACGCATTCCTGATATAACTTATCCTAACCCCATCTTCCCCAGGCGCAGAATCTTTGATCTCCTTGATCACCTCCTCTATCTCCTCCTCTCCCGGCTGCTCATTCATTAGTTCGTTTGCCTCTTCTGCTTGCCTGCTCCCTCTTAAATCCCTAACTCTACCTAATACCTCTTCTAAAGTTTCCCTATCTTCCTCATACCTATCCCTCGATACTGCCTCAAAATGTTCCTTAAATTCCCTATTTGTGATTGTAGTGCTAGCTGGTGCCTTCCATCCCCTAGTCCCTAAATTCCTTAAAATTCTATACATATCCCCTACTTTTCCCCTCCTACTAGCATCCTCGCACTCCCTAATCTTCTCCTCCCACCATTCCCTCTCCCATGCTCTAAGACTATTCTTTAAATTACTACGTGCTAATCGTACCCCTTGCCTAACCTCTTCTAATTCCCTATTTAACCTATCTTCTACATCTCCCCCTCTATTCCTTAACCTAGCTCTATACTCCTGCCTACCTACTACCTCATTCCTACTCTCTACCCACCTACCTATTTCCCTCCTCATTATTTCTATTTCCCCCTCTCTACCTATTGTCCATGGATTTATTACCTTCCCATCCCTCCTACCACATACCTCATCAGCTACTTCTATTAATAATTTCCTAATCTTATCCCATTCCATTTCCCCTAAGTCCCCGTCCTCCCAATCTACCTCACTAAACTTTTCTCCCGTCCTTCTACTAAACTCCCTACTCTTCCCCTCATCTCCCAACACCTCACCTCCCATTTAATGTTCGGTGCCCTTTCTCTTCTACCCCCTACCTCCCTCCATCTCTTACCCCTATACCTTATCACTAGTTTCTTAGGCCTATGGTCAGAGAAAGTATTTTCTCTGACCGTCCCTACACTCCTAACTAACCTATGCCTATCTACTCCCTTAACCATGAACCCATCTAACTCATACCACCTCCTATACACGTTACTAAACCAAGTCCCCCTATTCCTATGTGGCATGAAACTATTTACCCACGCTAACCCCTGTTCCTCACACCAATTAACTAGATCTTCCCCCGCAATACTCCCTGGCCCTATCCCAAACTTCCCACTCACCCCCCTTCTCTGCCTATTTGACCCTACATTAGCATTAAAATCCCCTCCTATTACTAATACCTCCCCCCCGCTAGTCATACTTACCTGATTTTCTAAATCTATTCTATATCTATCCATTCCCTCTAAATCCCTACCCCAAATAGGCTGATAAGCAGCGACTAATCTAAGGCCCTGGAGAGTGACTGCTGTCACCCTCTCTCCTAACCATTTCTTCTGACCCTCCCTCTTCCAACTATCTAAAGCTTCCCCTCTAAGAATTATCCCTGACTTCCTACCGTGAACTAAAGCTATTTGGTCCCTATCATCTCCTAGCCAAATTACCCCCTCCTGGTCTGAGTTAAGCTCAGAAACCAGGACCATCTCCCATCCCCGTCTAACTATGTAATCTAAAATTCTACCTAACCTTCTCCTATTGTGATCCCTTAATGAAACTCTTTGTAAATTCCATGTGACTATTGTGGCTTCCCTCCTATTCTCACCCCCACCCACCCCTATTCTTCCCACCCTTCTATTTCTATACCTACGACTATTTCTAACCCTTCTTCCCTCCCCACGACTTCTCCTCCCCCTGGGCATAGGTCCAGGGTTTGGATGGATCGTCCTAAGACTTACCTCTACTAGCAGCCGACAGTGTCTGCCCGACAGCAGAGGTACCCCAGTGGCTCGGTCACCGAAAGTGCCCTCGCCGTACAGATGTTTAAGGAGGTTGGCAGGCTGGCTGGACCGGCCTCCCTCCGTAGTCCCCCCGGGGGTGTGAGGCCTCTCCCCTCTCGGGGAATCCGCCCCACTCCTTTCCGGGTGGCCCGGTGGTCTATTGGCCGCATCCGGAGACAACCCCGGAGCGTTCCCCCTCGCTCCACGTGGAGGCTGCCCACCAAGCGAGGCAGTCATTGGTGCAATAGTTCGCTAAAACTCTTCATCATCATCAGGCAGTGAGAATAGTCTGCAAGTAATATAAAATACCTATAATAGAGTTATCTATTAATACAAATAAAAGATAAAACATCCAAATTAAACATAATAGACCTTAGACAGTACCTATTATAATGTTATTAAATCTACAATATTTGTTTGTTATGTATAATTTTCCACCAATAACCATCTGTTAGGAACGTAATCCTCTAAAAATTATAAAAGTAAGTATCTTGAAAAGCAAACCGTTTTGATGAATAAGGTTTTCTGGAAACAAAGTTAGTTTTATGTGAACTATGATGTCTAAATAATTACCATAGAATCAGGGTATCAATTCCTGGAAAAGTGTTTATTCTTTTATGCAAGCTGTCAATTTAATCGAATCTGAAATGAATCACCCTGTATATTGTTTTACATTATATTATCGAAGAATATTTATATTCCCCTGTCTCTTTTAACACACTGTCTAATATTCTCCTATTAAGTAAGTGTTCTGATGGTTTTGTCTCAAAAAAGGTTTTAATTTTAATTGCAAATGATGTACACTGAGAATAAATACGAGTCAAATTGACTCAAAATTTGAGTTTTCAGTTTGTCCCAAAACCGGCTCAAAAATGTGAGTCAATTTGACTCATCCTAGTATCTACTCAAAAACAAGAGTCGTATATGAACTCTTAATGATTCTTAATTCATAGTCAGATTGACTCAGGTAGAGTCAATCAAAAAAATATGACTCCAATATTGGAGTTTTGCAGCATTGACTCAAGCGATGAGTCAGGTTGACTCGCAATTTTTTCTCAGTCTATGATAAGAGTTGTGTAATTAAGCAGTATGGTTATAGGTAGATTCCAACCCGGAAGATTCCACCCTGGTTTATTCCACCCGGTATATTCCACCCCGGTATATTCCACCCGGTATATTCCACCCAGTAAATTCCACCCCTGTGACAATGATCAGTAGGGTAACAATGAAAAGTCAAAGATTTATTTTTAGATGGCAATTTTTTTAAATACTTCGTATCAATGAAGAAATAACTCAGACAATATCTTGAGACATTTGGACAATATTTAGAGTGGCTCCAAGTTAAATTTTACAACTTTATCCTAATAGACAAAAATGCAAATATTCATATTTTGATAATTTATTTCGAAGTTTAAATGTTGAGTAATTCAATATTAAATACTTTTTAACATGAAACTGCAGTATATGTTCATACAACAATGGTTGGGAGAGGTGTGGAGGGTGTCGACTGACAGAGACAACTTATTCAATGTTTTCGCTTTTAAGTTGTTGTTTGGATTCTAGGACAAAAACTTCCGTGTTCAAAATCTCTCCATGTAAAAAGAAGAAATGATACCCCCCCCCCCCCCCGCCTTACAACCCTGTGCAATAGTCCCCTTCATCCCCATCAAAAACCTGGTCAAAAAAATGTATTTAGAAAAAAGTTTTCGGTCAAAAACCATTTAACACCACTTTTACTCGAAGTCAAAATACCGAATTTAAAATAAATAAAAATAACAATAAGTAGTATATGACATCATGTTACAGTTAATATCGCTGTTGTGTTGGCGATAATGACGAAAATCATCTTGTGATTGAAAATTAAATACCTCAACTGATAAAGATCGTTCATACAACCTTTTTTTCTGCTGTTCTATCATATCATATGTAAATTGGCTTCCATGAAAAATGTTAATTGTGTGGTGACTAGCGGAAATATTATTTCTATTGGATCTGCCCTAGATGTTTTTAGCGTTGTAAATCCTAACGTAAGTGTTTCTAGTATAAAACTCACCTTATTGACTAGCTATTGCTGCCATAGAGACTACTCTTGCCTGATGCCTGTCTCTTGCCTGATGCCTGTCTCTTGCCTGATGCCTGTCTCTTGCCTGATGCCTGTCTCTTGCCTGATGCCTGTCTCTTGCCTGATGCCTGTCTCTTGCCTGATGCCTGTCTCTTGCCTGATGCCTGTCTCTTGCCTGATGCCTGTCTCTTGCCTGATGCCTGTCTCTTGCCTGATGCCTGTCTCTTGCCTGATGCCTGTCTCTTGCCTGATGCCTGTTTCTTGCCTGATGCCTGTTTCTTGCCTGATGCCTGTTTCTTGCCTGATGGCTGTCTCTGGCTTGATGGCTGTCTCTGGCTTGATGGCTGTCTCTGGCTTGATGGCTGTCTCTTGTTTGATACGTTTATTTTTTGTATATTCTCTCATTTACATTAACCATGAATGATAACAATGTTCTTCCTGAAATTGACCCTGACGCTAATCTCTTGAATAATTTATATGGTCAGCTACGAACTAATAACCAATCTAACTACTATTCTATTAGTGATTTCAATTCAGTGTTTGGCCAAGGTGGAAATTCTTTTGCACTTTGTAATTATAATATTAGAAGCTTTAATGCAAATAATGACCTATTTTTTTCTTTCTTACAATCTATAAATGTTAAATTTGATGTCATAACTTTAACTGAAACTAGATTTGCGAGTGGGAGTGGCTTAGCTGTTGATGGTTTGACGGGGCACCACAGTGGGCGTGTAAATGGTGGAGGGGGAGGAGTCTCTATTTATTGCAATCAAAGTTTGTCTATAAGTAAGATTGATAAATTATCTTTTGTTAATCATGATATCGAAACGTGTACTATTTTAGTAAATCTTAGCCCCTTTCCTATCGCTATTGTGGCTATCTATCGTCCTCCAACTGGCTCCCTTAGTAATTTTCTTGACTATTTGAATGGCATTCTGAATAACACCGCTCTTAAAAATTGTGAAGTAATTATAATGGGTGACATTAATGTTAATATAATTGAATATGAACATGCTAATCTAGGTGTTAGGAATTTTGTAAATAGTATGTTTTCCTTGAACTTCTTACCTATCATTACCAAGCCTACTAGATTTCCGAGTGGTGACCAGCAAGGTGTACCGTCTCTTCTCGACCATATCTGGTATAATGGACGTAGCTTGATTAATTCTGGAATTTTCCTGTTTGATATTACAGACCATTTGCCTGTATTTCTTATTATAAGTGATTTATGTGCTGGTAATGATAATCTTGTTAAAGTTCAGTTTCGTGATCACAGCCTCTCTAGTTTACAGAAGTTAATATCTCAATGTTCTGAGCATAGGTGGTATTTCAATACGAGAGATGTGAACATAAATATGGAACATTTTAGCGATACAATAAGGAATATTTATTTAAAATGTTGTCCCCTAAAAACCAAATTTATTTCTAAAAAGAGGTTAAATAATCCTTGGTTAACTGCGGATCTTCTTGAATCCATAAAATATAAATCGAGCTATTACAAATTGTTCAGGTCGGGAAGAATTTCTGAAGGTTTTTATAAAAGATTTAAGAATGGTGTAACGAATAGTGTCAGAAGAGCGAAAAAGGAGTATTATCATACTGCATTTTCTAACAGTAAAAGAGATTTGAGGAAAACGTGGAAGCTTTTAAATTCTTTGATTGTTGATAAGCAACAAACCGATGAAATTAAATATATAATGGTTGATAATAATAAGGTAACTGGAGATCATAACATTGCTGAGCTCTTTTGTAATTATTTTAGTAACATTGCCAGCAAACTTATCTCTGATATTCCACCTCAATTCTCTGATCCTGTTGACAATGTACCAACTCTATTATCTAATTCATTTTTTATAACTCCTGTGTCGCAGAATGAGATTATAAGAATAACTGAAAATCTGAAAAATTCTTCTTATGGCTTATACAATATACCAACTAGGATCTTTAAGGTGTTAATTAGTTGTGTGTCTTCTCCTTTATGTACAATTATTAATGACTGCATTTCTTCTGGTATTTTCCCTGATGTGTTAAAGCATGCTGATGTTGTACCGATATTTAAGGCTGGTTCTTTGACTGATATTAATAACTATAGACCTATATCGATACTTCCATTACTCAGCAAGATACTTGAAAGATGTATTTGTAGTAGACTTGTGGGATTTTTGAATAAATATGACATAATTAATATTAATCAGTATGGCTTCCAGAAATCTAAATCAACTACTGATGCTATTCTTAATTTTGTTGATTTCATCTATAGAGAGTTGGATAAAAAGAATCATGTATTTGGTATCTCGATAGACTTACGAAAGGCTTTCGATTGTGTCTGTCATGAAGTTTTATTGAGAAAGCTATCTAAATATGGAATTCGAGGTATTTCTAATGATTTTTTCAGAAGTTACCTTAGTAGTCGTAGCCAGAGAGTGAGATTTGGGGCATCCAATACCTTCTCTGAAGCACGTTTGGTTAGTTGTGGAGTACCTCAGGGTAGCGTGCTTGGGCCAATACTTTTTCTCATTTATATTAATGATTTAGCTAATATATCTAATAATTGTAACATCACGCTCTTTGCTGATGATACAACCCTAGCTTGCAGCTGTAATGATTATGAAGCTCTTATAGGAACTACTAATGATGTACTAGATCGGGTATCACGTTGGACTGTAAACAATAGGCTTTTACTAAACTCTAGCAAAACTACTTCTTTGTTATTCAGCAATAGGTTGCAATCAATTGTGTCTCCTTTAATTTTGCATATTGATAACTCACCTGTGGAAGTCGAGGATAGTTTTAAATTCTTGGGTGTTGTAATTGATTCCAATTTAAATTTTTCCTCTCATGTCACCTATATTACGTCTAAATTATCTAGAACTACTGGTATATTCTACAGGATTAGTAAATTTGTTCCAACTAAAATCCTTATAGGTCTCTATTATGCATTAATATATCCATATCTAATATATGCTATAAATATATGGGGATGTTCCCCACATGTACATTTATCTCCTCTTATTTTAATTCAGAAAAAATTGATAAGAATTGTCACTGGTTCTAATTATTTAGCCCACACTAAACCACTATTTTATAATACTAAGATTCTGACAGTGCAAGATATTTACAAGTTTTCTTTAGGTATCTCTATGTTTAAGAAGCATAGTTCTAATAGTTTAGCTCTTCCTAACCATGAGTATAACACTCGCAATAGACTAAATCCACTTCCTTCCTATCATAGGCTCACAACTAGTCAAAAGTCCTTTTCATATCAAGGTCCATCTAACTGGAATACTATTCCTCTAGATATTAGAAATAGCTCTTCCTTATTCATTTTTAAAAAGAAATATAAACAATACCTTTTGGACTTTTATTTATTGTAGTATGCTAGGAATCATTATTTTTTTTCTCTTTTCTCACTTCTGTTCTTTTTGATGTCTTTTTTTTTTTTAATGTTCTCATATTATATCATATTATATTCGAATGCTTTAATTAGATAGTGCCTAAAAAGTTTAGTTACTTTTGTAACTAATACTTCGTATAGGCTTGGAATAATAATGTAGTGAATGTTTGTTGTTTTTATGTAAATTTGATGTGTTTTTTTTTCAATAAAGATTATTATTATTATTATTATTTATATTTGTAATGAAAAATAAACAGCTTGTGAACCCAAACAAACGGTTTAATTTACTACAATGAAAATGAAAGTTACCTAGTATTATATAAAATATTAATAAATGATTAATATCAATAACTAATCAAATAGAACCCGTATAGTGAGGTAGAACTTACCGGGGTGGAATATTCCTAGGGTAGAATATACCGGGGTGGAATATACCGGAGTGGAATAAATATACCAAGCAGTATATAAATAAATATACATATATATAGATACATATATGCTTTGAAGTATATAACTGTGTGTTTTGTACTTAGTTGTATGTTCTTTGATTTTGAAGAATAAAAATGCATTTTATGTTTCCAACTATGAGAGTTTTGTTATAAAATTAGCTTTGTAAGTCAAAATATAAGTTTAATAAAATTTAAATTATAAATATTAATTTAATTAATTGTTTTCATTATTTATTATCAAAATCAGAGTACAATTGGAATGAATACAAACATTGGATAATTTAGCTGCAGTTTAATGAAGGCAGACCTGTCAAAGAGAGGGTGGCCGGTCAAATGATCCCCGGTCAAAAGATCCCCGGTCATTTGATCCCCATACCATTTGATTCCCAGTCATTTTTTTGTTTGTTCATATATTTAACAAACAATATATATTACGATCTTTATTTCTATATAAAAATTGGCAATTACTATTTAAATAATAAATAAAACTTGTGAAACAATTCGACATCAACAATTTATATAATAAATTTTATATATAATGCAAAAAAAATAACATAATTCAAACAGCTATAGAACTTATCATTGAAACATATTAATTATTTTTATTTACAAATAATTAACATTTACAACTAGTCAGAAAACATATAGCAGGTGATAGATAGGAAATATTAATCAGCTATTGATTGGTTCATTCGCAAACTAAGTGAATATACCTAACTTTCAATTAAGCTGTTTTCTCCGTAACTATTACAAACATTATGATCATGTATGTGGGATAAATTGAAAATCATTTTATGGTAAATAGTATACTTACATTAATTTACCATAAAATTATTGTTCATCTATCCCACCTGCTTGATGATAATAATTGTACATAATTGCCTGTACATATGATTTTACCATTGAATATTTTTTGTTGCCGGAATGTAAATTTGAAAGCATGTATTGTTATTTATTTGAATAAAAAAATTAATTTCCTGTTAGTTGTTTTTACCCTTAATTATTACTTATAGTTTCTTTAAAAACTTTATCGACTGTAAGGTGCACATTTCAAAAATACGCTAAATGATTTATATATTCACATATAATATATGAATAGTAGGTGTATAAACAAAAAATATAACTGGGAATCAAATGACCGGGGATCAAATGGTTTGGTGATCAATTGACCTAGACCACAAAGAGAGTAACGTTATATAGATCGAAGATACCTGCAAGTGGTTTTAAAATATAATTGACAGTTCACCAGAGGAATTCATTTATCCATTAGCTTTTTATTCAATTGACTCCAATATAACAAATAATTAACTTCGATATGACATTGGTTTGTCAATATCTATTCTGTTAAATATATTCAACCACCCACTTGCAAATATTTCTAATTAGATTAATTAATTCATATGCCTTGCAGTTGAAAATAGATATCGGATGTGAATCGACAGTTAGTGACCAGTAATCAGAAACTTTTAACAAACACTCTAGATTAATTTCGATCATTGTGATACATTGATGATAATTGTTTTAATTCTTAAAATTTTATTGTGGTATGCAAGACATTAATTTCAATTGTTACATTTTGCAGATAGATTCATCACCTAATCGTAATTTCTGTTTTAGATTTAAATTTCGAAAAAATATTTTCGTAAAAGTTATACTTTTCTCTTATCGATGTTACTTTCGCAGTGTCTGGTAAGTTTTTATAACTATTGCACCAACTTATTGATGTTGCAGTAGAAGATTCTAATTAGGCCATTCATTTTTCTTGTTTATTAGTCTTAATTTTAGTAAATAATGGAAATTCTTCTTGCTTTGAATTCGTGGTATACATTTACTGTGTACATTAGCTAGCAGCAAATATGTTTTAATTTTGTGTGCAAATGATGTATGATAAGATTTGTGTACTTGTGCAGTCCTTAATAGAGATGTTTTTGTGTAAAATCCATTTTTTGATGGTTTTGTTTTAAAAAAGTTATAATTTTAAGTGCAAATGATGTATGATAAGATTTGTGCACTTAAGCAGTATATACATAGATATATGCTTGGAAGTAACTGTGTGTTTTTGTACCTAGTAATATGATTGAAAAAAATTGGGGACTCCGTGAATGTTGCATTATGTATAAGGATGATCGAACAACTCGGCAAGGAGAAATTTGATTTGTCAGTCGATCAATCTGTCATAAAAAGGGTAAAACAGACCGAGACATATTTGTTGATTAAACTTACTAAGAAATTAAAATTAGAAATGGGTAAATTAGGAAAAATTGAAACCCTATTTGTTGATTTCTCAATTCCGTGGAATTTCCTCGGGTTCAGCTAATATTTATTATTTCCCATTCTGATATATATTAAATTCTTTTCACCTGAATGAAGTAAGAGCAAATGTAATTGAACCGAAAAATGAAAGGGTAAGTATTTCTTTATTATAATAGTTGTTAACATTTCTATATGCCACTTTTCTATGTATACTAAGAAAATTCTTATTCTAATTTTGCAGGTACCGCTTTTGAACGATGACGGTACTGAAACAGGGACAAACAATTCTTCCATAATTTTTCTAGAACATATTGAATATATTGTCAGAAATATATGTTAATTGTAATATTGGGATGGGGCGATATTTCTATTGTTTGCTTTTGAATTTAATAATTAGGTCTAACTAGTTCAATTAATTGTTTTGCAGCAGTTTCATCAGATTGCAATGAAGGAGGAGCTAGTTACAGTGAAGGAGTGGAATGGGATGCGAAACTTCCATGTGGTGTCAGCGGAAGGAAATGATGTGAAAATGGATTCATTATTTCGGGTTAATTGAATTAGGAATTATGGATTATGACTAGTAGATATTTTATAAAAGTTTTTTCATTATAAAATTTCATCTTAATTTTATCTTTCAATGGGTTATTCTGTTACAGAAAATGACTTTGCAAATGTTAATGATGTACTGTAAGGAAAAGTAGTTTTGTACTGGTAATAACATAAAGTTGTTGATAGTATTTATGATGTATTTAATATCATTCAGTCAAATAGGAAGTTTTATATAAACTGATATGTTTTATATAAACTGAGATATATTTTAGATGATCTGATATTTTTTCAAAATGATCATTTCAGATTGAAACACTCGTTTTTGTTTTATTCTCTTTGACGTTACTTTTGGGATATGAAAGTTTTTAATTTTTTTTTCTGCTCAACAGAACGAAATTATGAGTTTGAAAAGGCCTACGCATCGCATACAGAAGGAGTGGACTACTTCCAAATAACGAAAGGTTGTTTGATCAAGCCGGTATACTATTCTGGATTTATTACTCGATTTGGCCAATTAGGAAGATGTTCAGAGTATGACGCTCTGCCTTGCGACACTCCAGCTGGAGTTGATAGCAATACTTTCACAGAAGAACTAAAGAGTAACTATAATGTTTACATGTATTATTTAATCTATATGCTCGATTGCCAAAATTCTCCAGACTGAATTCTATACACATGACATTCAGGATAATAATCTTCCAACACTTTAAAAATATCCTATATCAAATTTGATTCAAAATCAACTGTTTGTTCTTGTTTTATATGAAAAAAATGTTGTCTTTTATGATCAAATCAAAAAAGTGATCTAATTATCCCTTCCCTCAGCATTCTTAGATTCTCCCGTAGTGAACTCAATGCCAATCTCTTATCTGTTGATCAACGTATACAAAAATTCTACCAACCAATACAACTGGAACGATTCCTCGTCAACTCCTGCTCATTTCCCTAAATCTACTGACCTAGTGAACTGTCTCTTCATCTCTGGGACTACTCCTCGTGACACTTCGGTGGATAATTGCGATGATCCTTATTCTCGTGATCTTTGTTGTATGTTGAAAGGGTAATTAGAATGAGAGCTTTTGAGTAGTGAGAATAACACTCTTACCTCTCTTCCATCATCTACTTATTTTAAAACGATTTAGAACCAATTGTTAGAGATATAACTATTGTTTTTCTTTCAGTTAATTCAGTAAAGAAAACTATATCTACTAATGAAAATAATTTGCCTTTGGTCCAATTATTTTGAATTTACTTACGTGTGTAATTTGAAAATAAAAATATCCGTTACTTTATGCTTTTTAACCACTTCACGATAGAAAAGAAATTAATGTTATTTGTACGTTATCAGTTATGAACATGTGTTAATTTAATAATCATTTTTTTGAATCAATGAGAATCACAACATTTCACAATCATTTGGAAACTGGTTTTACTTTCATTCAAGGAATTATTGTCCGAAATAGTTCATTTGAAATTAAATTTATTCAACAGTGACCTAGCTACTGAGAACGGTAAATTGTAGATGACATCTTACATGTAACTGGCTCGTCTTAATCCTAATGAGTTAGATCGAGGTGTGTTTTTTAAGCACATTCTTTTTAAATCACTTAACATCTTTCATGTCCTTCCCTTAAATTTTTGACTTTGTTCCTACAGAAATACCAAATATATTGAAAAATTGAAAAATATTTACGTATCGGCGTAAATCAGCGAAAATCACGTAAATTTGGAAATTAATTGTAATGTGGTGACGTGTGGCAATGTAGAGATACAGGTAAACACACTACAGTCCACGTTTTGATGCAAAACAAACACATGCACGAACTGTTGTTGGGTCACATTCCACCCAATCTAGATCTGCTCTATCAGTTATCAAGTCTTATATACCTAGGTATTTATTTCTCCTTATATGTTCGATATTTTTACTTAAAATTTGGTACGCATTAGTTTAGTATATATACTAGCAACTTGTAAAAAATACAGTACCGGTGGTTTATAAATATAAGACATATGTTTTTTAAACACATAGTCAAACCTTCCCGTACGGCGTACATTCTGATAGTCAAACTCATTAGGGTCAATATCCGAAAAAAAATCACATTTTATGTTTAATGTCATATAATTTTAAATGCAAAAATAGATTCACTGCAATATAATTAAGCTACACTTGCAGACGTTGTTCAATCAGTACATTGTTTGAAAGAATGATATTACATAATATAATAGTTAAATTTAATATGTCACGTTTAGAGGTTTCTGCGATATAAACATCTTCAATATGAGTCATGTATACCAACCTAATTCTGCTAATTATAACTGTGTTGACACTAATTTCTATTGGAGATAGCAGAACTAGTACGATGGGGGATTTCTTTCAAATTGTTCTCCGCATATCATCGTTCCTGAGATCGAAAAAAATAATTAGAATCAATTTTTAACAATATATGAATAGCTAAAACAAGTGCTACAGAATCACACTCACAAGTCTGTAAATTTGGAGTGTCCACCCTTTGGTGCAGCAGACATTTTTACAAATGAATTTAAATTTTGTGATATTTAAATCAGTCAATACCTATAAGCAAATGAAACAAAATTGAAACGTGTTGCAGAGGTAAACATTGCTTCCTAAATAACTTAATATATAAATATTGAATAGAACTGTACCTACATCCTTAAAGAGCAATGATAGTTTATAGACATAGAAACTAGATGGAAGAAAAAATGAAAAATAGTTTTCTATTTCTATGTAGATAAGAAAAAGCAGAATGGACAGGTAATAATGAAACAAGACTCGACAGTAAAATAATAAAGTACAACTCAAAATATTCCTATTTCCATTTATTATCCAACGAGATGTGAATCAAGAATTTCTGAACAAATTATAATGCCACACAGTAGAGCTGTTTTAAAACTGTAAGTCTTATAACTTAAATACTTGCAGACAGTTAAAAAAAGAATAATTGTGAAGTGTAATGAATTATAAAGATTTACAAACGAACACAATGAACACTGAACAGTTTGATTAATAAAAGCTTAGAAAGGATTCAAATCTATTCACTAAACCTACTACTTTTATGGAGACCAAAGAAAATTTAGCTGTTGCACCTGAGAGCACTGACTAAAATGGCGGCACTTCATAGCAACAATATTCACCCTCAACATTTTAGAATAATAGCAGTAACGTAGTTAGTCATTCTTTTAAATATGAAAATAATGAAGAGATAAGCTATATTATAGAATACAAAGTTGAAAAATAAATATTAATTATTTATGTTCGCTTGTACGGCTTTGATGAAATAATAGGAATATAGAATAGTCTTAAAAAAATTTCAAATAAGAGAAATTAATTTATACTTTATAGTGAAGAAATAATTAAAAGATAGTCTATGCCATACAATAAATCTGATGTTCATAGCAAGTTTACTACTTAATATATTATTTACCGATATAAGCAAATCAGTTATCATCCTCAAAAATTAGCTTCCAATTTGTCATCAGAACTGGTTCACTTACAGTTTTCAACAAAAAACTCGCTTTCGTCCCATTCCAATTGTTTTGAATGGTAAAAATAATCTTTTTAAACAAAAAAAAAAAGTACTCGTTATATTCCATCGATTGTTTGGTTGAATTGTTTTCAATAACACTTCCTCAAATTGATGACTACAAATCACCGGTCATTACCCAATCACCGGTCAATACCCAATCACCGGTCAGTACCCAATCACCGGTCAATACCCAATCACCGGTCAATACTCGATTACCGGTCACTACCCAATCACCAGTCACTACCCAATCACCGGTAACTACCCAATCACCGGTCACTACCCAATCACCGGTCAATACCCAATCACCGGTCAATACTCGATTACCGGTCACTACCCAATCACCGGTCACTACCCAATCACCAGACACTACTCAATCACCGGTCATTACCCAATGATTGGTCACTACCTAATCACCAGACACTACTCAATCACCGGTCACTACCCAATGATCGGTCACTACCGAATCACCGGACACTACTCAATCACCGGTCACTACCCAATCACCGATCACTACCCAATCACCGGTCACTACCCAATCAACAGACACTACTCAATCACCAGACACTACCCAATCACCGGTCAGAACTCTATCACCGGACACTACCCAATCACCGGGCACAATCTAAACACCAATCACTACCCAATCACCGGTCAGTACTCTATCACCGGACACTACCCAATCACCGGTCACTACCCAATCACCGGATTATCTCAGAATGTAGCTGGCTGTGGATTGATTGGTCAAGTATTTTATGATTAAGCTATTTTAATTTTATTACTGAAAATTGTATTTATATATTCACAAATACATGTATAATCTATACACAGCAATCCTCATAAAAAGGTACCCTCCCACAATATTTAAGATTGAAACTGTTCTATATTATTAAGTATCAATTAATGAATAATTATATACATGAATCCTCATATAGAGTTGAACAGGCAAATCTAAATTCCAATATACGCTACGGAAAGTTCCAATTGAAATAGTTACTACAACACTTTTCATTGCAGTTGCAACACTTTTCATTGGAGTTGCAACACGTTGCATTGGAATTTCATTCCCAGAGTCATTCTGCTAACTGCTGATTAGAATTCGGGAATCTCTTTATTATTCAGTTGCTGATTGGAATCGATTTGGGGGCTGTCAAATACAGCATGTTATAATAAATTAATTTGAATTAAGTGAATGAATAATATGCTCATAAGAACTATTATTGTTAACATTACGAATAAGATCATGTTCCACCAATATTGTTATATGAATATTGTTCTTTTCAATGTGCAAGCATTCTAATAGTTAGTCGCACGAGAAGAAAACAGACGAATCTTGTACTAGATATCAAAGCTGAATTCTTAGTTGGTCGAAATATACTCCTTTATTTGAATGGACCCGTTCACTTTTGTGAAATATTGACACTTTTTTATTAAAGTATGTTGTTTATAACTAGTTATGGACGAGTGAGAATCAAATCCAAAAGAAATGATTATTTGAGGCACGTAAATGTGAGTTTCACAGCATCGGAAGAAAGGCGCTGCGATCGGTTTCTTTACCTAATCAGCTGTCTATTAACGAAATTAAGCAATAGCTGTATTCGAGACTACGTAATATTAATATGATATATATAAAGTAAAGTTAATTAAATTTTAAAGTAAACAAGAACGTGCTCTAGATAGTATTCAAACAAACAGTGCAAAGTTAGTGATATCGTGCGCATGCGCTCTATCAATTGTTTCGCTGCAATTGAAAATGAATTAAATATATTTCTTTCAAATCGTATTTAAAAAACAAATTGCTACACTTTATTCTATTATTAATGTTCCTACAACGATTTATCGAGAGAAAAAGTTCGTTTTTTGTTTACAGCCTCTTTAATCTGTTTTCATCTCAATTATACCAACCTTATGAAGTATAAAAACATTCCTTCCTTACATAGTAAAATAACAGCGATTGCCAATATTTATTGTTCATTATTATTTGCGCAATGACGTACTTCATTTTCATGCAACGCTTTATTTCGCTAAGAAAGGATTTATGATTTTCCTCCCAGAAGTAAAAATATTCCACCATCGGAATATTCAAGAGAGCTTTGGTAATGGTCTCCAGGAAATGTATTGGAATGGGAACATGAGGCGGAGCAATGCCCTCAATGCAGAAAATGGTCAGAATTGATATACGAGCTACTTCATTTGTGAGGGAATATCAGACCTACATTCCTCTTTATGCTCTCGGAGTCATTTTCAAGAACTTGATATGCAGCGTACTGCAACTCAATGACTTTTCTGAGTAAGATGAACACGTATTACAAAAAGGAAAACTGATATAATAGCGAGACTAAAGCTGCAAATATATGCATTTGCAGTTTACAGTGCGCTTTTTAAATATTGTGATAAGGGTCATCGAAATTATTATTAAATTTGATAAGAAAGAAAATAATATTTAAGAAAAGAAATTAGTGTTTCTACATATAAAATTGTTGGTTTAAATAAAAATTTTAAGTATTTTTTAATTTATTTCATCAAAATAACCTATCAGTGAATAATTATCCAAATCATTGTACTGTAACAGTGATTCATTGTTGAATTCTTGTAACCATTGAATGGACATATAATTAACCCATTTCTCTTTCGTGTACTATATTTTGCGGTGCACCGACAATTGGGCCTAAGACCATTTCTACTGTAAAAACAAGGGTTGTGACAATATGCCTTTTGCATAAAAATATTATCTTACACGTATCTAGAATAAAGAATACTCCAATATGAAAATATATTCTCTTTATGAAAAATATGATCTTTTTATTCGAACATATTCTTTCCATGAATAAATACTATTTATATGAAACTAGTATATTTTTCTGTTCGGAGATAGGTCACATAAGCTAAAAAATTTCGTAGATACGGTAGAAATACTCTATAGTGAACTTCTGCGTAGTGAATGAGTATAGATGTAGCCAATAGAAAATAAGAACATAGTTATTATAGAAGAAGAAACAATAGAGAATAAGAACGTAGATATTTTAGACCATTGCCTACCAAGAAATACAGAAATTATTAGAACATACAAGCCGAATTAAGGTTAATGTGAATTTGTCAGAACCTGTTCAGTATTCAATATTTAAAAGTTTTAAGTTTCAACAACTGTTCAATTTTTCTTAGTTCAAAGGAACGAATAACCTTTAAAATTTATCCATTTTATTGAGTAAATATTTATTTCTGTGACTGAACTTTGTCAGACGTTGTACACATCGCATGCATCCATATGAAATGATACAAGTTAATGCGACTTAGCTATTTCAACTCTTCAAATATTTCCATTACACCAAAACAAGAAATTAGCATTCAAATGTAATTTAATTCAGGAGGCCTGTAAATATGTCCCTTAACAGGTTTATCAATTTGAATTACAACACTTTAAAATGAATTGAGAATAAAAATAATATAAATAATAATTTTAGAGAATATAAAGCATATTTCAAGGATAATATTTTCACAACCCTAGTAATAACAAAGTAACACTCCTTTATTGTGACTGCTGCCTCATTTTGTTACGGCTCAATTTTCTTGGGGCCCAATTATCAGCCCACGACACTTTACAATATAAGTACAATTATTATACATAAGATGATACGAGCTGTTATAAAATTACAAACCCTAAATTTTTTACTCAATGTAAAAGTTTAAAGGTTTCGTTTTACTAATAATAGAGATTATTAGGTAAAAGAACTCCGTCGTTATTCCCGTTTGTAAGCATTTTGAAATGTTTGTAAGAGTAATAACGAGGCCATTACAGTTAGGACTAGCATTAGTGTTATTGAAACGGACGTTAGACCAGTATTGTTCTTTTTATTAGCCAATGTAGAAGAGTAATTTGCAGTGGCTACAACAATACAATATTATGAGTACTGCAAGTACAGCAGTATTGCCTACTTTCCTAATTTGGTTTGTCTTGCGTTATAGGTATGTTAGCATCCTTTCAAAATTGAATACATACTTTTTGTTTCGCTTATAATAAAGTGATTCATTAATTGATTGCTGAAAAATTGCTCCATGGATTGATTGAATAAAATCAGTTTGAAAATTTTCAAGCTTTGAATTTTACAGCGCGCTGAAACTAAGTATTTATATTCTTACCTCCGCCACCTCATTGAGACGTGCCAATTTTTATTTTTTTTCAGGGTAGCTGGTGGTTCGTCTATCGCTCCCAAGTCTTTCCACTCTGCAAAATTTTGGTTAATAAAATTGAGAAAGAGGTTCGCTTTGCTCATAGTTTATGTTCACCATATTGCTGATTTCTTATTAAATATCTCAATCAATATATAAATATATTGTTTCATTACCTGGTAGTTTTTTAACTTTTTACCGGCTTTCTTCACTACACCTAGAGTGTAGTGTAAGTTTAGCCGGTGGGAGTTGGCATCAGCCTCTTCTAATTCTAACTGGTGTGAATTAAATTAGTAGATAGTTTTAGTATAATAGTTGGCAAAATAAGTATAGACTACCTACTCCAAACAGGTAGTTACAACTTGCCTATTACATATACCCATCCAGGGTATACCCTAAGGCCTAAGCTAAGTTAACTGTTCTTTAACCTAACCTAAGTAATCTATTGATAAGTATAATTGTGTAACTAATTTAGAAATTTCCTTGGTGCCTATCTAGATAATAATAAACTACCTATAGCCTTATAGGCTAGGTAGTAGGTACCAAATTTATTTTCATTCTAATTTCTAGGTAGATTTTCTTGATTGCAAATTTTCAATTATTCTAGTTTTTCTAACTTGAATAGGTATCTAAATTTTTATTATGATGTCTCATAACAGCTCATCTGTGGGAAAGGAGATCTCATCTCATGGTGGATCTCCAATCTCTGAAAATGTTTCCTGTGAGATTGACAATCATTGTGAGGATATGTTTTTGAAGGATGAATCTTTCATCCCACCCAGCTTATTTATACCTGAGACTTTTCCACTTCCCAGTACCTATGTACCAGAAACCTGTCCTTTACCTAATACCTATGCTCATGTACCAGAAACCTGTCCTTTACCTGATACCTATGCTCATGTACCAGAAACTTGTCTACTACCCAGAACCTATGTACCAGAAACTTGTCCACTACCCAGTACAACTACAATGCATATCTCTAAAACAGTCACTGAAACCTCTACCGTAGTTGTACCTCCTTCCAATTCTTCTGGTGGTTCTCAAAGAATTAATGCTACTCAATCTTCTATGGGTATGGGAAACATTGTGCTTATCAAACCAAAAGATGAAATGAACAAAGAAATAATCTACAATCCAATATTGCTGAATAAACTGATCAATGAAGCGTCAAACTCTAATCCTTTTAATAAGTTCCCCATAAAAGACATCAGAGTCAACAAACAGAAAGCAGTTATTGCAATTGAATTTGTAAGCATAACACCCTCAGAAATAGAAAATCTCCTGACAATCAGAAACCTCGGAGACTTTCATATAGTTTGCTATCAACCAAACTCTGACAAATTTGTTGAAGGAACAATTCAACCTGTATCTTTGAATCTTGCACTTGATGATACTTTTCTAAATAGCATAACAGTTCCATCTAACTGCAAAGTGCATAAAGTAGAGAGACTCAAAAGAAGAAATAGAGAAACTGGCATATGGGAAGACTCGCTGACCTTGAAGTTATACTTTTGCTCAATGGAGTGCCCTACAGATATTAGAATATTCAGCAGCTTCTACAAAGTGAGACCATTCGTCCCATTCCCAGTTCAATGCTGGAAATGCCAACGTCTTGGTCATACTGCAAACAGCTGTAAAAGTGTAAAGCTGAGGTGCAAAAAGTGCAGTGGAGATCATGAGAAAAAGGACTGTACTTCTTTAATTATGAGGTGTGCTAATTGCAAAGGCAACCATTTCTCAAATTCCAAGGATTGCTTGATTATTAAAGATGCATGCTCCATTGAAAGACAGAAAGTGATGAACAAGAATCAAACAATCAAACCCAGAGGTGAAAATGAAACCTCTAATCTTACATTTTCTGGAACCCCAAGCATTCCTATCAAAAGAAGTGTGATTTCTAATCACAGAATTTCTAAACCACTTTATAGTGATATGATCAAGCCACCTTCTAATAATCCTAAAAATCACGATATAAATTTACAATGTGACATGTCCACACAAACTGAGTCTACAGGAATAGAGCACTATGCACATCAAGAAAATTTCTTCAAGAATTTGAAGGACTGTATCATGGAAATTGTCAACATAGCTATTGCCAATGAATCAAACGCATCCAAGTCCATCCTTGCTGACAATGCCATGAAGAATATTTTTGGTATAGACCTGAGAAAGGAATCAGGCACCTTCCCCAAAAGAACTGAAGAAATGGAAACAACAAATAATGCTTCAACTGAGAAAAAAAGAAAACTCGTGCCTGAAGAAAATCTTCTTGAAAGTGAGGATGATTACGGTGTTTTGAGCTCTGAAGGAGATTCCTCAGAATTTAATACCCACTTTCCTAACTTAAATTCTAAAGACAAAGCTAAAGAGGATAGAAACACCGAAACATCTGGTAAACAGAATAAAAAGAAAAAACGAAACAAAAAGAAAAAGAATTCTTAAAATGCTTTCTATTAAGACAGATAGGATAATTATAGATAATAGAAAGAACAACTATGTAACTTTCATCAAATTTAGGCTAACCATATTCATAAATCTGAATGTAACATATATTCAACATGATTGATAGTCAAACCAGCACTGATCAACTTAATATCCTGTTACTTAATTGCTGTAGTCTCATTCCAAAATTAGGTGAATTCAAAGAACTTGTTAAACTGAAACAACATGATATTTATTGCTTAACTGAGACATGGTTGAATAGATTCATACCTAAATTCCATAATTATTCTGCTGAATGGAAGAATAGAGAAGGCCAAGGTGGAGGTGGTGTTGGAATTTTGATCCATAGAACTGTAGAATACAGAAACATATCACTCATACCATTTCAAAATGGACATCTAGAAGTAATAGCAATAAAAATATTCATCAATAAAAGTCCCCTAGATATCTTGAATATATACAATCCCAATAAAAATGTCACAATAGAAGAATTCAAACACTACATAAATCAGCTCACAGATAAATGTATCATAGTAGGTGATTTCAATGCCCATTCAACTATTCTTAACAGTAACACTACACGATCAAATCAAACTGGTAAGGCTCTGGAGGAGATTCTTACTTCAGAAAACCTAAGCCTTATTAACCCAATTGACTTCTTCACCTACACTGACAGAAGAACTGGAACACAATCATGTTTAGACCTTTGTCTAACAACTCCAGATTTGTATCCGCTAGCTACCATGTCTTGTTCAGAAGATATTGGTAGTGATCACAAAGCAGTGGAAATCTTGTTTAATATAGCTCCAAATAAAACTAAGATTGTAAATATAAGAAAATGGATTATAAATCCTAATAGTCTCTCTAACTTCAATAACAGCTACAATGAAAGCGAAATTCAACTCCCAAATGATGTCAACTCCCTTACAAACGATCTAGTGTCAAGAATTAACAAGTCTGCAGAAAATAATTTCAAATGTGCTAACCCTAACAAAAATACCAAATCTAAATCCACACCATGGTGGAATCTAGACTGTGCTGAGGCAGTACAAAATCGTCGAAAGGCACACAGACTCTTTGAACGTCGCCCAACTGTTGAAAATAAAATAAAGTATAATAAATACACTGCAATTTGTAAAAACATAATAATCAGTGCAAAGCGAAGTTACATGAAGGAATACATTTCTTCACTTCAACATGATACTCCTCAAAGCACAATCTGGAGGAAAGTAAAAGCATTCAAAGGAAATAATACTCTTATGACAACTCCACTGCAGAAAGAGGGAAATCCTGTCCTTGAATCTAATGAAAAAGCAAATCTTATATGCCAGCATCTGACAGATAAAAATGGGGAACAAATCATAAATGAAGCCTTTGAGAAAGACATCAGTGATGCTTGTGAAATTGAGTGTAATCAATTTTTCAATAGTCCCATTATATATTCTGAAATAATTGGAATGTTTCCGTACATCAAAATTAGAACTCCTGGTCCTGATCAAATCAGTAATGATATGATCAAGTATCTTCATCAAAATTACTTGAATGAATTACTTTATATTTACAATCAAAGCTTTGCTACAGGTGAATTTCCAGAATGTTGGAAAACCTCTTCAGTGATACCAATCTTGAAACCGGGGAAAGACCCTGGAAATGTAAGCTCATACAGACCAATCAGTTTGCTTCCTTGTTTGGGGAAACTATTTGAACGTGTTATATGTAAGAGATTACAACACTATATAGAGACTGAAAACCTGCTTAGTCCTTCTCAGTATGGATTCAGAGCAAGTAAATCTACCAGTGATGTACTGCTCCAATTGGAAGACCAAATTCGTAAATCACAAAAGAACTCTCAATACTGTGGCGTTGTGTACTTGGATCTACAGGGAGCTTTTGATTGTGTATGGAATACAGGTCTTTTATACAAGCTCTCTCATTGTGGTATAAAAGGAAAACTATTGAGATGGCTCAAATCATATTTGAGCAATAGAACTTTCAGAGTTATTGTCGATGGACACAAGTCAGATGAATCCCTAACAAATATTGGTGTACCTCAAGGTGCTGTTCTGAGCCCCTCCCTGTTCAATATTATGATGAGAGATTTCCCTATGAATGATAAATGTAAAACCTATATATTTGCGGATGATATAACAATTCTGACCATCAGCAACTCCCCTCTACAAATGGAAATACAACTCCAAAGCTACTTGAACCAAATAAGTATTTGGGCTCAAACTTGGGGCTTTATTGTGAATCCCAATAAAACCACATTCCAATACTTTACTTCTAAAAAATGGATCCCAATACAAATACACTTGAATAACAGCCCTATTTTATATGTTAAAGAACAAAGACTACTTGGCTTAATATTAGATTCTCCTAATTTAACGTGGAATAAACATGTTGAAAAGTTAAAAACCGATTGTGTTAGACGAATTTCCATTATGAAAACTATTGCCTCAATCAATAGTGGAGCATCTTTCAGTGTACTGAGACTTTTTTATCAGTCCTACATTAGAACAAAAATGTGTTATGGTGCTTCTGTTCTCGGATCGATGGCTATGACACACATGAAAAAACTGGAAACTATCCAAAATGCTTGTCTCAGACTGATGTTAGGTGCCAGAAAAACGTCTCCTGTCTTATCATTGCAAGCAGAAGCTTCAATTCCGCCTTTGCAGATTTATTTCCAATATCAAACTGGCAGAGACAGAGTTAAGCTTCTTCATCGTCCTAAAATTGATAAAACGGCAGATCTAGTCGAGGAAAGTTGTGGCTATAGTCCCACCAAGAAAATTAACTTTAGATTAAGAAGTAAACAGTTTTTGAATACACTGAATTTTGCATACTCTGAGAGAAGATACTGCAATGTCTTCCCTATACTGAACCCAACTCAGCAATTAAATAATTTCATTACATTCGAAACTGAAGAAATTGAGGTATATAATCAGGATTCTGTGCAAGCTTACCTAGTTGAATATTTTCATGGATTCACTGCAATCTACACTGATGGTTCCAAAGTTACAGAGGAACAAGTCTCGGTCTCTTCTGGAATTCATATTCCTTCACTTGAATGTGGTATTGCATGGAAACTGAACCCTGACCACAGTGTTATTGGTGCAGAGTTGTTTGCAATAAAACAAGCTCTGTTTTTTATTAAGAAGCAAATAAATAAAAACTACATCATATTAACAGATTCCAAATCTTCACTGCAACTGTTACTTGGAACACCTAAAAAATACAAAGAAATTGCATTTGAAATACAAAATTTATTAATGTTATTGAATATTGAATACTCTGTTCATCTTCATTGGGTGAAAGCCCATTGTGGTGTCATTGGGAATGAGACTGCTGACAGAATTGCAAATTTAGGACACAATTTGAACAAAAGTGCTTTGTACCCTTTGTCACTGGAGGAAAAGTTGAGTGTCCTCAAATCTAAATTTGTCAATCACTGGAATCAACTCTGGTTGATGGAGGTGGAAAATACTGGCAAAGGACAACATCTCAAGATAATCAGAGAGAAGTTGAACACACCACCACCAGCTTCCTTTAGTCACAGAAGAGATGAGGTCAATATATTTAGGCTACGTATAGGACATGCTGGTCTCAATAAATACTTATATAGAATAGGACTTAGTGAGAATGATCAATGTGAATTCTGCCAGGAAGATGAAACTATTGAACATTATCTTCTGGATTGCATTAAATACAATCAAGAAAGAATTGAATTATGTTCAAATATAGTTAAAATTCTAAGGTTCTTCCCTCCTTTCAATGTGAAACTTTTACTTGGTGGTGGTCCCTATACCTTGGACTCTAATAGAAAAATACTATATGCATTGAGAACATTTTTGAGTAGCACCCAAAGAAGTCTTGATATTTAAATTTCATCACTATAAAATAATAATTAATTGGTAGCTAGCTATTAAATTGTAATTATCTTAAAATCTAGCTAAAATTAGATCAATAATTTAAAATCAATAAAAACCACTAACTCACTGGGCATAAAAGCATAATTTTGTTTTTAGGAAATGTGATGTTTTTGATAAAATATGTAAAGATTAGAGTTTTGCTAGAAATCATAGTTTGTGTAATAATTATAAAAAAAAAAAAAAAAAAAAAAAAAAAAAAAATGTAAATAATATATAGCTCTCAGTGTGTTTTAATTTCATTAGTCTTTAGCTACTTGTATGTAACTAAAAATATTTTAATAGGGAGATTTGTTTTGAGGATCTCCTTAAGAGACCCCAATTAACTCATCAAACAAAAAAGAAAACATACTATACATTTATTTTATAGTATAAAAAGAAGCTTATATTGAATAAATATATATAAATAAATGTCTAAGGTATAAGTAGTGTTAGTCAATAGACAACCTACTCTCTTTAATATACTAAAATAATAATATTAGAGTTAAGTTTAATTTAAGATACTTTTAAGATTTAGTCACTTAAGATAAATTCTAGGTTTTTTCTTTTCTTTCTTTCTTCCTTTCTTTCCTTGCTTATAGTTCAACACTTATCTATTAAATTTGATTTCAATAGAAAATATTAGATAAAGTCCAGGATAAACAGAGGGAGTTTCCTTCTACTTTCCTTTAACCCTGTAAATAATAATAATAATAATATTTTTTTCAGAGGCAGTTACTAATTCGACATTATTTTCATTCAATGATATTCACCCATCGAAGAGTGTATATGAACATAAAAATTATATTCGCATTTATACAATTGTTGTACTTAATGACATAAAAAAAGTGATTTTTTTTTTTAAATGACTTGATTATATTAATATTGACTAGCAATAGGTACTAATATCAATATTAAATATTTCCAAATATTATGTTCTAAACACAATATTTCTTGTAAAATTTGTCCATATGTGCAGACAGATCTAGACTATAGTAAACTTCACACTAATATTCTTTGACTGGGTATTATTTTACATTCCTGTCCTATTTAAATATTCTTATTTCACATTTACAAATAGATTTCTTGTAGCTATTTAATGTTGCTTCCTAGTCAAAATTATGTTATCAGAATTACAAACAGGAAGAAGAATTTCAAAATGCGAAAATATCAATCGGCTGCAGGTTGACTCAAACATCACACGTTTAGGTACCTGTTTACAGTGTACAGGGTGCCTCAAAAAACGATACCAAAGTTTCAAAGGCTGTAATTCAAAAACTATTAGACTTACAACAAATTGGAAAATCATTTTATGTTTCTCAACATTTTTTCTATCTCTATACAAAATTTCAGCTGAATTTATCTTATAGTTTTCTATAAGCAGTATTTTTAGTGACCGACACTGAAAACCTGTTTGCGCACTTTTATTTGCAGCAGTTGCAAACAAAAGTGTTCTGCTCACAGGAGCCCAGTGCTGAATCTACCAGGTTAAATTGATTCTGTTTTCATGTGTGTCTGGCAACGATTATGTAAATTTATGTAACTTCATATTTAATATTTTTTGTGAAAATGAGGACCGAAAACACGTCCATTGCCACCAAATTCCATCAACACAGACCACTTCTCTCTCGAAATTCCTACGTCAAAGTTGAAATTAGGAGTTCGATTCTTTGGTGCATATGTGCGAATTTTTTGATTATTTTAATTTGACATTCAAATGAAAAGCGTCTTGCCTCAACGTGAACCACATTATCATCCATAAATTGAACATTTCTTTGCAAAATTCATCTACTGAAGAAGATCGGAATCGAGGAGTTTGTTCCGCTCGTGCATCTTGTAAAGATAACACTTAAAATCGAAAGTTACAATTCTGTTGAATGTAGATTCAGTAAAGTCTAATTCACTTTTTCTTGCATAATATTTTACTGATAGTGCGCAAAGGTTTACTGTAGGTGAACAAACAAGTTTTTAGTATTTGTACTAAAAATTATGCTTAAAGAAAACGAATGACACACTGAAGGAAAAAATTTATAGGAGAAACAATTCTATTGTTTTTATATTTCAGTGTCATTTTAACAAATGGTTTTTATGATTTTTATTACTGTTTTCTTAATAAACCATTTTAAAAACGGTGAAAAGTCATTAAAAACATAATTTAAATATCATAAAATTGGAAGTTTAACAAAAGTGCGCAAACAAGTTTTCAGTATCGCTCACTAAATATACTGCTCATAGAAAACTATTGGATAAATTCAGCTGAAATTTTGTACATAGATAGAAAAAATGTTGAAAAACAAAAATTATTTTCCAATTTGTTTTAAGTCTAATAGTTTTTGATTTACAGCCTTTGAAACTTGGGTATCGTTTATTTTGGGACACCCTGTATAGTGTCGATTTATATACTATATATCGAAACATCTCTCCACCCGAGTAACATACGGTTATGGAAATACACTAATTTTATAGTCAAGGCTCTTTTGTCCCAATCACACTCTTTTAAAGCATCATTTTTTTTACTTTTTAAGCAATATCGCATATGATGATTTAATAGTTTTTGTTTAATCAATATTCAATGTAATATTATTTGATCACGTATAAAAAATGGTGCTTATTGTGTATTATCAAATGAATAATATATTAATCTTTAATATATAATGAATTACATGCAAAAAATCACAGTATCATGAAAATTAAAAATAAGTATAGTACTCGGTGGCAAATCTCCAGAGTTTTTTTTTATTAAATCTGAACTAGCTTGTTTGAAAATGAAACTCAATTTACTGCATATAATCTATTAAAACATTATTGAAAATCGATAAACCATTTAGATATTCTGATTTTTTATGGCTGTTTTATGTTAATTTATTCTCATTGAATAAAAATATAATGATTTTCACTTTTTTCGAATTCAAAATGTCATAACTATTCAAACAATTTTTTTATATCGAGTTTCCACTGCCACGATTTAAAGGTCCCCTCCAAGCAAATATTTTTATTGTCTTATTCAACGAGACTAATGTTTCTTATCATTTTGCTGCAAACCGCATCGAATTCGGTAGCATATTTTTAATTTTATATACTTTTAAAGATTTTTATAATTAAAACTCTACAAAACCTATTTTACTTCCGACTTACTAATTTAAGAAATTTTCAACCTGAAGAAGAAGAATGTACACCATTTGTTTTGATCGTCAACTAGGTATTAGGTTTAATAAATCCATTTAATATTCGTGTAAAGGTATAAAATTGAATGAACTTATAATAAAAACGTTTATATACTATAGGAAACAATTAATATCTAAAATAATGGCCGAAAACGCATGGTTTGTTTATAAAATTAAAATTTGTAATCAAAACAAAGAGTGTACAATCTTCTTCTCGAGCATCAGATTAGAGATTCGCTCAATTGTTGCTCACAGAGTACTAAAAAACTTTAAAAACAAATTATAAAATATATACCAAACCGAATTGTATGCGGTTTGCAGAATAATGATCGTAGACCTTAGTTCTATAATATTATGCAATAAACTCATTTTTTTCCCGGAGCCTGGAGAGGACCTTTAAAAGATAATTTCGTTAATTTCAGGCTCGTAATAATATGCTCTATAGAAATACACCATTTTAAATTTTCAGAATATCTGTCTCTCTTCAGATGTAGCATCATTTTATGTTGCCCTTCTTTCTGTTATTTAACTATATTTATTCCTAAATTTGTGAGTTACAGTATGAATCAAATAATTTTTTTTCAAAATAGTTCACTTTTCCTAGCCTTACGGCATAACTTACTGTATTTATGAGTATATGGAAAAGAGTTTCCTTGACTCCTATTTGACTTTTTATTCATGAATAACTCCCTCGAGAAATTACCATCTCCACATGTTTAGTCTAGCAATGATTACTTCGCCATCTTTTCTCTTAATTATGTAGATTCTATATTCCCACCAGCCTTTTCTCCTACCTTCTGTTCTAACTCTCATTACTCTTACATAAAATCTAGAATAAAATTGATTGCTCTCTTCCTACAAGTGGCTCCAATTCCAAGTAATATTGTCGTATAAAACGCGGAAGGAGGAATCAGGTGACAAATAACCTCAATTTTCTTGGCCTCTAACTTGGTGGGGCGTGAAATTGACTTCTTCATTTAATATGGGAACTGAGACAAGATTCTCTCTATTGGATTCGTTCTTGGAGATCAGAGAGACATATTTGATAAGTTTGTCTCTGCAACTGAGATAAATCACTGAAAAAGTCAATAAATAGAATGACATCATTAATTTAGATTATGGAGAGCTAAAGCAGAAAGAGTGTTTCTAAATTCATTGCTTGAGGCAGTTGATATAGCTTTAGATTACAGGAAGTTAAATTAAATTTTTTTTAATATAATTTTTTCATTCAGAATATATACAATATAAAAAATGGGTGTTAGTTTGGTATGTGATATGATAATGCATTCGTATTTTTATTTTAATATGATAATTTTTCTGTTTAAGTATCTGTGATACAAAACAAACAATATAGATGATATATATCTTGTGAAGTAAAATAAATACGTCGTTACGTTATATTCATATAAGTTTAGTAGGATGTAGTTTATAAAATGATATATTTCTGATAGTATTTCCATACTAAGGATTTACATATGTAAATGGTATATAATTATTTAAGGAAATAACATATTATGCTATGTATCTCGTATAGCTACATCCTTCATATTTGCTACTAAATTCTAATCAGACCGCATACCAAACCAGTAAATGACACTCACACCAAAATATGAAGCAGTTCTGGTTAAGATTGCAGTGCGGTTAAATTCTATTACCCTTCATTTCTATAATTCGATTACACAATATTTATTAAAGGCCCCCAATTAAATATAACAAAATCATTATTCAAATGCTGAAACATTGCTGTTTTGAGCGAATAAGAGAATTTTTTTTTTTCAATTGAACATTTACAGTAACTTTTTTGTAACTTCTGTTTACTACCTGATAATTTTAACACTGATCGTAAAATTATTGCACATTATTTTGAATTTTAGTCAATGCATTATTAAAAGCGTTCAAAGAAAACAAAGTTAAACAAATTTGTTCCCAGTCTTTTAGAAAGACAATTTAATGAAGCTATTTTGAACAGCTTGTATTGAATATATTAAATGCTCGTATTCTCTTTCCATATTCTAATTCAATAAAGTGAATTGTATTACTTCTTTCAATAAAATATTAGGGGAACTTTATACCTCCTATATACTTCTTAATCTTGTACTTACTTTTGCCTACCACATCGTTACCTTTGACATTGTAGATTGATCCTTTCTATTAAGTTATTAAGGGGCCTATATACAGTATATTTAACAGATTAAGCAACTCTCGTATTGTGCGAAAGCCTTGAATCAGTTTCTGCCATCTGTGTATCATAGTTGGTGTTACTACTTACATTACCTAGTTAGGTATACAGGGTGACCCACAAAAAACTGTTCCTTAGGTAGAATTAATATAAATATCGTACACGTACAATCTTTAGCAATGACGGTGGTAAAATGGATACCTACATGAAAAAAAAATTGAAATTTACTTCAAATCATTTTTTAACTCTTGTGAATACAATATTTGTATGAATTCTAAGTAGAGTACACTTTTTTGTGGGTCACCCTATATAATAGATAATAATAACTAGTATATTTTTTTTTTCGTGAATAAAAATAATTGTTCCATAATAACATTTAAATGTCCAATAATTCAGTAAGTAAATATACCATATATCTTATAAAGTGAATTTATTAACACCCAACAGTTGACACTTTTAAGTTTCTTCACATCTTAATTTGTTCAAGTAGGCAATAAATTATTTGTTAGACATGTTTCATTGAGAAGAAGATGAGCCTTCAGGTTATTTTATCTGAATGCTGATAGGTTTTCCTGAGTAACAATTTTCAAAATACATTTAGAAAGGCAGAAGGAAATGAAATGTTTAATCATTATTGTGTAATTACATATAAAACACTTTTTATAAGTTGGAATGGCTTTTTGAAACATTAACAATGATTCGATAAAAAAAACTATTATCATATTCAAATATATGTAAAAATATGTGCATACAGCTGTAATTAAAAACACCTAAAGGTTCAGTTAATATGAATTTTCCGGTGATTTTGATAGTGGGATATAGGTAGGGTTGAATAAAATATTAATGCAGCTTTACAATACATATTGTCCAATAGTAACGTATACAGTTTCTTATAATGATTTCATCAAACCTAGAATTGATAGATATTTGATTAAAAATAGAGCACAGCATTACTACATTCTTTTCAAAACAGGAAAGATAAGCCGTTTTCAGAATAAAATGTACAGGGATTTAGTAAAGGGTAAGACTAGAGAGATAAAGAAAAAAAATTGTTTGGAAGGAGTTTCTTGAATTTGTGTCCGATATGGTAAAATTTTGGAAGGTGCCCAGAGAAAAAAGTTTACTCATATTTAATGGGTCAACAATTTATGCTTTGAATCAATTTATTACGTGAGTTGGTTGGACTTTATTCATGTTTTCATGTGTGTTAAAACAACTATGACATGGTGTGTCATCAGACATTAGTTAATTCAATTCATTTTATAGATTGAATCAACTTACTATGAGAGTAAAAAGTTACTTCTTTGAGAATTTTAAAGTAAGTTGAAACAACTATGACAGAGTGTATTGTAGTAACTCACAAAGACTGTTATTCCAATGTATCTGGTGTATAAATTAACTTACTATGCGAGTTGGCGCAACTTTTTTAATTTAAAGAGTGAGTCAAAACGACTGTTTTGTTTCAACCAACGTCAATTTAAGTAATTTTAAGTAGTACCTGCAACTCACCATGTATAGGTAGGCGCAAAAATAACCCATTCATATGAGTCAAAACAAATCAAATTTGATTTGATTCAACTAATCCTTTCTCTGTGTGTAACCAGAGACTTGATTAAATTTAGAGGTGGACGAAAGGAATCGTTTCATTATGATGTGTGGGAGCTCTAGCTTGGTTATAGCTAATAAATAAGTTATTATTTTTATAAAGTCGAACAACGAATCTCTCATAGCTCTCCTCAATCATAATAATTGTTTATCTGGTAAATACCTATGTTCACTGTACTTTTCCCTAGTCTCTTCAATAGATATTTACAAAACTATAGTCGCTTACTTTGGAAAAAAATTGTAACAATCATTCCCTACATGTTTTACTTTTAAGAATAATTTATACGATGTATTATCACCTGTGTGATAGTACATGGACTAATCACCAACAAATTTTTGTCATATTGTGAATTTCCATCTAACTCAAATATAACTACTGTTAAACTTCTGCTTTAAGGGAAGACGATATAACTTTAAGTGGACGAATTAGTTTGAAACAAACAAAGGTGATTTTCTATGAGCATCTACATGGAGAGGTACAACACCTGCAATGATTAATATTGTTTGTGATGTTCAATCATCTTCAGATTTTGTAGGTAGATTTTTAGGAGTAGGGTAATGGCTCTTGTACATTTATGTCGTTAGAGTTGATTTTCCAATGAAATGAACAAGGAAATAGATATAACAGCTGCTAAACAGGTGTGCTTGTACACCTGTACTGAAGCATTTTTTAAGTGACTTTACCTAACTAAGAGCTAATAAATATTGTTGAATATTTATCAATGCTATGTACTGACGCGTGCACGGAAATTTCGTCCACTGACAATTCGTCCACGGACATTTCGTCTACGGACAATTCGTCCACGGACATTTCGTCCACGGACAATTCGTCCACTAAATGCTTTATTTTGTATTATATTTATAATGCGTATATAATTTATATTGAACATTATTTACAGATATTTTGCAATATAAAAGTGGAAAACACCATTTGTTGATGGTAATTATAAATTCATGGTCTTTGCCATAATTCTTATTGTAATCTTCTCCTGCTCCTATACTGGCCGGCAACAGTAAAATAATATAACTGAAAACTTTTTAATGATATACAGGCAGGCCTCGCTTTTATTATTCCATTGTCTTATAAAATCTTTAATAACATGTCTCGAAGTTATTAGAGTATATAAACATAGAAAATAGTGGACAGAATAAGAATAACTACAATAAACATCGATATTATTACTCAGATTAGGTTATTAGAAGCAATATTGGTACAGAAATTACTTTTTTATAACACATTTTTTAACAGTGATTGAATAAAAATTCATACATGATACAAGTATATAATATACTACTTAATAAGTGATTGATAATGAATTATGTTATAAAAGAATTAGGTAGATATTGGTACTTTCTAGTGTTGCCTTTAATTATTTAAACGTAAAACCGTCCATGCTATTGTACTGTTCCATATTTTCGGACTCATAATAAAACCATATATAATCATTATTATTTACCTATTGTAATTATTTCATTTCTCCCTGTTACTTCAGTTCCATATTTTGGATACTCATAACTCATTAATTATTTATGCAAAAATATTAAAGGAGATATATAACTTAAATATGCAGTCAAACCGTTTATCATGTCTAATTTCATAACTAATCGAAGGGTAAAAATTTTTTTTGTGTTCATATGGAATTGTCCGGAATAAATCACTATACCTAACATATATGTAATAGTGAAAATTATTGTGAAATATATCCCATATACACTTTAAAATACAAAATTAAACAATTCGTGAACGAAATGTCCGTGGACGAAATGTCCGTTGAACGAAATGTCCGTGGACGAAATGACCTAGACCCGTACTGACGTTATGTATTACCACGTTACCTCGGAATACAAAAAGATGCTAAATATTGTGATTTAAAATGATTACTTTAGGTTGTATGAGAGTTGTACTTCTCTTTGTTTCTGAAAACAAAAATGTTAATAAGCATTACAATTAGGAAAGTTTTTTTTTGAAAATGTGAAATTAGTAAACTGTCAAAAAATTATTAAAGAGACACTTTTCTTTGACTGTACATAAGAGAGTTTCTGACTCTCATGTCTAAATAAAAGAGATAGAAGGGATCTCCAGTCTCTCTTTTTGAAGTTAGAAGGTGCCTCAATCATCCCATTTAGGCAAGATAGTACGCTACTTTTCATATAGTTGTAGACTGTAGAGCTCTGAGAACATTGGTCTCAACTCCTGCCTTTGAAATTCCACATTTACTTCATGAATAGCAACCTCTATTAATTCATTATGTTCTTTATACTGTATGGATCTCTGTTGGAGAAAAAAATGAGTCTATGATTTCCAATCAGATCAGATGATTCTACATATATGGCAAACAATCAAGTTATGAGATGACTTATAAATGGCACACATCAGGGTATCAGATGTGAGTAACCTAATATTTAGTTACGTTTGTTGCATGGTGGGATACGTACTATGTAACCATGAAGCATTGAAAATATCATTCAGGAGAACCGTTGATAGTGGGACTATTTATGACCTTATAATGAAACATTAAAATGGAATGGTTGTGCTTTTCGTTTATGTTTCATATAATTGAGTTTCATTGAATACAAAATAAATACAATGAAAACACTTGCATTGACAGCACACACAGTGATGTACAGTTCTTTTTTAGGTAGTCAAGTGTATTGTTACAATGAACAAAAGAAGTGTCGTGTACTTTAAATACCGTCACCTTTTATTAGATATTGCGATAAGGTATGTTTAAATATATAATTAGTTAATATCTCTAAATAAATTCAAAACGGAAAGTCGTAGAATCAAGTTGTCGTATTTATTAACACCAAAAGTGAAGAGAAATAACTTGGAGTTGAACCTTTCAAGATTGTAGAGACGTTCCATTTCCCTATGAAAATCAATATTGAAATATGTTTAGTTATAGGCAATGAGTTACTTCCATTCATAATTGCTATTCATTTATCAAGAATTATTTATTTTCAGCAGAGCTTCAATTGTACACTTCAACACTGTATTGTGAATTGGCTTATTCGAACACTCAAAACAATTTTATTCTATTCTAACTTATAGAAAATGAAACGCTTAAGGAGTAACAATTATATATCAACTTGAAAAATACCCCAATCTTATTACCACTTGAAATCGTGATTTTAGTAATAGTAGTTAATATTGGTAATTAGTTAATATTGGTAATTAGTTAATATTGAATAATATTAGGAGTAGTTGATATTGGTAATTAGTTAATATTGAATAATATTAGGAGTAGTTGATATTGGTAATTAGTTAATATTGAATAATATTAGGAGTAGTTGATATTGGTAGTTTATAATTATTTATATAGCTATTTTATATTGTAAGCTATGAAATGTACAACACACCATTCACCACAAATACGTCGCGTGATGGAAAATACCTTTATCAATACCTAATTAATATGAAATGCAATGAAAAATTGGTTGTGTATAAACACATATAATCATTGGCATCCACAAATGTATAGTAAGATATAATTTTAACTATTTAAGTCAAAATAAGGCATACTTATAATTGGTAGGTACAATAGGATGGACTGCACAGTGTATATTCCACCCATTATAAAAACACTATATTCACCTACGGTATAGTTACCGTTCTATTTGGAGGGTCTAGGGGGGGGGCGTGCTTGCGAAGATTTGAGAATTCCTCCTCTGTATACAGGAGACAGATGGTTTAACTTTTGGAAAAGTCTTAGACAACAATATCGTCCATTCTCGTTATCTGACTTTGATTGAACTCCTTTGAAATCTTTCACACCTGTCCTTCGATGGAGATAAAGAAAGAGAATTGGTGTCCACCTGATTGACTTCTGATATGATATTTCGTTTATTTAATTGTCACATGCTATCTACTTTTCTTAATAAAACAAGAAGGATGAAATATTTAAAGAGGCGTAAATTCGTTCAGGACCTACGAATGCGTGGTTGGGTTCTGTGATCGAAGAAGTAGTGCACATACAACCATCTACGAGTCTACATATTAACTGAAAGAAATTATTGTAGATTCTATATAGTATTTATGCCTAATTTATACCAAATATATTAACATGCTCTCTTTATATTTCATGTTAACTTGGAGAAACATAGCCCTATCCATTCAAATTCACAAATTTGGAAGTTTCTTATTGGTAGGAGTTTCTACGATTGAAAAATGAATGAAAATTTGACAGTTATTCACTAGAAATTATATATAATTCATATGACCGTATCTTTTTTTGGATAATATTTATAATTATTGTTGTATTGAACTATACATTTTTAAAAGATGATTTATAAGTTGAAATCTAATATCATAATAACTTTTGGTGCAAAAAAAATGTTTAACGTTTTAATTTTAGAATGCACCCTGATTTTTTTATGAAAACGGTTTATAATAGTAATGATGTAAGTAGATATTTACTAAGAATAAATAAATAAAGCTTGTAACCAAATCATATGCATTTCACAAATATTTTAAAAACTATATAAATACATATTATTAATATAATTTCTTCACAGCATAATGTTTGATAGTTGATATTACAGCTAACATTCTATGCAATATTATGTCTATTCCCTTTAAATGCTCACAAATAAGTGTGTCTGATCTCCAAAGAAGCGTAGCTACGAGCCCCTAATGACTGTGTTTACATTCTTGCTACCCATACAATAAATAACATTTATCTTGAGGCTAAATGTATTAATAATTAGGATAGAAACCAGATAGTTTCCCGTACGCAAATATCACAGTAATTTCTGGCTAGTGTAAGCACAGCATAAATCATTGCCGAGAAAGATACAAAAAAATATAGAAAAAAATATTGGATCTGTTTCTTCATCGAGAAATGATGAAACTGATTTTTTGTCAAGTTTTTAGTAAAAATTCTTTAAAAAAAAATACAAAACAGTTTTTTGAAATGTTGGATATAATTTTTTTTTTACTTTAAATAAGTATAGAACCCCTAGGGACCATAAACAATTCGCTCGTTTGCAATTTGAAGCTCATCAAAATTCTGATATTTACGTGCAAACTGTTCTGCAGGTGAATACATGTAAAATGTAATTTTTGAATTCGAAACCATTGTTCGTGAGATTGCTTCATTTAGGAGCATCACATAGGGAATAAGTATGACTTTATTTACCTGTAATGAAGAGGTATTTTGATGTTCATTGCTAGTGAAATATTTCACTGCCTTCTTTGATAGAGATATTTCATCCAAATTATTTGGAGGCAGTTATTTTTTTAAAGTCATCAGTAAAATGTGAATAATTTTACATTATTTATCATGTAAATTTCTCTATATAGTTTGTACTTAAGAGTACATGTATTATATTTTAAGCTCTATATGTAAATTCCCCGCGGAAAAGTCCATCACGCAAAATTTCCGCACGTATTTTCGTCCGCTGGAAAATTCCACAACGTTAAATTACATCACAGAAATTTCCACTGTATAATATTGGATTTTATTCAAGTTACATTCAAAAAGAATTTCATAGTACGACCAATTCTGATGGTAAAATGATGGTACGCATTGCGACCTTTTGAAATTAAGATAAAGCGGCCTAATACTATCAACTTACACATCGTCTTAAGCTATATGAAGATGTGTTTTTTGTGATAGAATGGCTTTAGTTCAAGAATTTGGCTTGAAAATTTCATGAGATATTCATTTATATTGCTTGTAACTTAAAAGAGGTAATTCAAAAATTATTTCTAAAATTACAATCTTTTTTTTTAAGTTACCCATTTTAAGTTCACAAAGATCTTGTGCATCACAAGAAAATGAATAAATAAAAGTTGTAAACAATTTTATTGATACAAAAAACAATAGTGTTCATGGGTAGATTGCAGTAAAATAAAAAAATAGTAAAATATCTGCTAATTTCTTGTTTTCGGTTTATTTCCCCTCCTTTCCACCACTTTTCCACCACTTCCAATTGGGTTTAAGTCTGGAGAGAGATTCGGCCTTACCATCAACTTGTCATCGAGAAGGAGTGAAAATGACAGTTATTTTTAACGCAGCCGAATTCCTTTTCAGTCAATAAACGAATCCACCCTCTAAAAACTTAAAAATACAATTAATATAATTTATTTTCACACCTATTGAAATCCTGGTAGATCCGATCAGTTCATCTCTAATGGTCCCAGCCTAAATTATCACATCTTCACTCCTATGTTGACGTCAAATTCGCTGGCGATGTGGTGAGCCATGAGGAGGCTTAGTTTCACGCCAACCGTCAGTGCCGTCGAGAGTGGCAAGCATTTTGTCTGTGAAGGGTACTGTTTGATAATTAGTCCTAAGATAATTCTTCGCACATAGTAACCTTTATTTCGTACGTGTATCCTTCAAAAGAGGCCTGATGATTTGACCTTATCCTTGCGAGTAATCTTTTTCAGGAGATTAGCAATTAATTTCTTCACTGCGCGGCCACGTTGAGTGAATTTTGCAGGATAAATAATAATTCTTGAATACTATCGCTGAAAAAGCGGAGCTACAATTTGTTGTAGTGGCAGCTGCAGCACCGCTAAATTATTCCACAGCTTTTCAAAGTAGCGCTGTCCACCTCTGCGATTAACAAGTATTTAATGCCTGTAGAGAGTATTAGTTAATTATTTTTATTTCAAATAACTTCACGCGTAAAAAAATTTATTAGTTAAATAGTTCAGATATCAACTGTATAGAATATATGAATGTATCGCGTATGGAGACAACATACATTGCATTTATTATAAATACCTCAAAGTATAATATTTTTTCACTATCGAACATCACCATGGATCATTTGAATTCAGATTGACAAATTCGGATTGGTTAAATAATGATACAGTTTAATTTTATTTGATAATCGGATAAGATTTATTTATAAATATTCCAAGACTTCTTTATAAAGCATGCAGCTACATAAATTATGTACTTGTTTCAAAGTTCTTCATTGCTATGACAATGGCTATGCAAATTTATGAAAATTTGTAACATCATCATCGCGTTACTAAGAATAGTGTGACACCAGTTACATTAACTTCTTTGAAGTACTGCATTAAATGTTGAAGAAAAAACTTGGGGAACTTAGGGAAAATATTTTTGTTTATTTCATTCAAAATGTTTTCAATTGCATGTACATACAACGTGTAATTACAAAGTTTTAAACTTCGAAAGTTTCGATCTGAAATTTAATGATATGGTTTTCAGGCATTGGAATTAATAAATAGTATTTAATGATAGGAAAATTTAAGAAATTGAATCATTATAATAATTTTAGAAACTGAAACTAATACAATGTGATATTAAATAAACAATTAGTCAAAAGATGCTAAATTATTTCATCTTGAATAACAATTGAAAAGGTATAATATTCGAACTGAGAAGAAGTACCTATGTAGCAATCGTCCCACCCACCATTATTAATCACATGAATGTGAATAAGTTTTCCCAACTTATTACATGTAATCTTGAGTGGAACAGTTGGGTGAAATTAATGACTGTGCTTCGGGATTAATGATCCGCCCTTCCAAACCAACGAATAATCTTTTGTTACTCGGTACAAACAAGTTGTTCTTTAGTGAGAGGTTGTCATTGTCAAACACTGTTATGCATCATTTTGATATGGAAACAAGTGCGTGTAATAAATTCCATTCATTTTGCGATGATTTAAATTAATTTGCAATATTTTTTTATATTTACAGTTAATATAAACGATGATGAAAATAACTGGTATGTTATTTAAGTAATGAAGCAAAATATCAGGAGTATATAAGCCGTAACATGGAATAGATTCTCTTTTAGTTGTAAGTTATGCAAATTGATATGTAGATAAGTAGCTTAGTGGATGAGTATCTTTTTTATGCGCCAGATACTCTCAGTAAGCTGGCTTGAATTAATTATCTAATGTAGTGGGATTAATTTTCACAATGGAGTGAAAAGTCCATTGGAACATGAACTGATATACCCTTAAATACGCTAAAGAATATCATCATGATAATAAGGTTAGTTAATTATTCTCTCAGGCAAATATTCTCTTGTAATTAGCACCAGTTCTCATTACTGAAACTCTATTATTATTCAGAAATTAATGACTCTTAAAAATAGATGCATATCAAGAAAATTCGATGGTGCATTATTTAGATGTATTAAAATTGGCTTTTTCAAGTCCCATGTAAATAGTGGTTATCATTTTATTATTTTATATTATCCACAATTCGTACGATGGAATTCAAAGTAACCATGTGTTCAAATGGAAAAATATATATTAATTTATACTTTGTTGGTCGAAAGATCTTTTTCTGGGACTATAAAGCAACGAATAAAATATATGCCACTCGTTTCTGACAATAAAGATTTTGTTTGTATATACTTTTTGAGCGTTAGATTCTATAGAGTGGCTCTCATTGCCGCCAATAAATTGAGTTGAGGGTGTTTGAAAATGGAGCAATAAAAACAAGAGGAGGCGTGACTTGGATAAAATATCAGATAGAAGAGAGGAGATAGAGTGTGCCAATTTATCCTAAGTGATTCATTTGGAAAATACAGTGTAAAGCTACTCTAATACAATATAACTATTGTTTAAAATAATAAAACGGCCCTCGAACGAAAAATATATTAGACTATATGTGATCAACTTGAAAACTTAACACGAAATTAAGAGTATTTGAAGTGACGATAGAACCTAAAAGCTTGATATTTTTAAATTGAATTTCTATGTTTTTGAATTTAAAAAGTGACCATCTGTTAGAATATATTTAATTTTACCGTGAAAGTTATTTCATAAATTGTATTAGAAATGTTTTCTAATTTTTCTAAATATGTGAATTTCTATTCAGTTCCAGAAAGTCACTGGATAAATAACAACGACTTGAGTTATTTATAGAATGTGGTATCATTCAGGAGCAGTGGTCAAATTCTCGTGAAGAATTTGATTATTATTATATGAATACACATATAGAATTTCTCGTTCGAATTGAAACCATGGAAGTTATTCCAAATATCAGAGAAGACTAATCCTGCCAAGAGCTTCTTGTTTCGAGCTATCGTTAAATTCCAGTGACTCTGCCTTTCAATCGCCATAGTAACGTCTAATTCTGTTTGTTCTTGAAGCATCTCAACATTTATTGAAAACCTGTCCAAATCTATAGATTTTTCATTATTCCCATAACAGAGAAAAACTTACTGAACCAATCACACGTGGAATATTAAATCTGAATAATATTTTATTGCGGAGTAGTATGTAAGGATAAGATTTAATTTCAATAAAGTATAGCAAGATTGGGTCCATTTTGGCAAAATAGAGAAAAAGAAAATTTTGTAGCTCCAATAGCATAGTTTGCCAAGAAAAAGTACGAAATGTCACTCACAGGTAGTTCGAGATAATGAAAAACTGATGAGCAATTTCACGCCCAAACTCAATCTAAGAAGACCACTTGGAGAACTTTACGAGACTTGCTGATAACGAAAGAAAATAACCAACAGATTGACACGGGGCTGAGTGTTACTGAATGGGTGGCGCATAATAAGAATCACGTGGATTAGAAGTTGGTGCCGCGTAAAAGAACATGGGAAATAGTTTGAGAAATGTGTGGTCATAGTTTATATGTAATCATACTATCTATATAAAAAGGAGAATTCAATATCTGTATGTTGGCAAGAGTAATGATGAATGCATATTGAGTAGATTTAAAGTATTAAATTACTGATATAAATATTAAAACTTAAACAAATATGAGAAGAAGAACGCTCAGAAAAAATTGACTCTAAGTGAATATCTCATTGAGTCAATTTACTGGTTGTTTAAAATACTTTTTTTTTTCATGTCAATTTGAGCCACATCTTTCTTAGGTCCTATGAAAAAAACCAGATGGTCGTATAACTATTAATCATAATATATTTACTATTTATCATAATATTACATAATTTAATCTATATTACGGAAAGCTTACCAGAATGGTATTCGAAGATATTAAAGCATAATAATTATTTGAACATTACAGTGTTTCTCTGTTTCTGAATAGAAATATTTTCGATATCTCTATGTCTCCGACCAGGTTACAAATTAATGTAAAAATTGCTAATCATCCCAGTTAGCAATGTTTCTTGCACCAATATTGGGACAACACTGGGACTACATTGGCCCGAGAATCCTTGCTACCTATGAACATATCGTTCACATAACTTTAATTTTGCACAAATAAGTTTCTGTGTTGATGCTGAGCCGAAATATTAATAACACTTACAGAAAAACACTTTCAGGTTCTCACTCTTTATGGATATACGATTAATTAAATTTTAAAATATATAAATGTATTATAAAAAGTCATATTTTATCTCATCCCTCTCTTTAATATCCAAGAAAAGTACTTCTAGTAATGTAATCCTGTAATTCTTCTAGACACATAACTACCCGAGTAAGATATTCATTTAATCAATTCGAGGACAATGATACACCTTTACAAGTGAGCTGAATTTATCCCCCGTGTTTCTGGTTCAATTTTCAGTTTCAGGCCGAAGAAAAGAGATTTGGAGTCAAAAGGAAATAAAGATTTCCTGAAGGATGTCCGAGTTGAATCTAGGAAAGGACTTCTGAACTCGAGAGAGGTCGGTAAATAGAGCTACCTAAGGATAATGGCATGTGCAACATATATATTGAATTATACAGGGATGAACAATAAGGAGATGTGGATTTATAATATATAAAATGTCAGGAACAATTTGAATGGAAAAATGTATCCAAGTAATCTATGGTAAGAATTCTATTTATTATTTCCCTATATGAAATTACACTGCAGAAGGGTATGTATTAATATTTTGGGGCAAAGATCGATTAGAAAGAGGAGAACCAATCCCCGCTCCCTGTATACCTTATTATGTTCATGTATCTTCCTTGTACATGAACTATTTTAAATAAAATCCTAAGAAAACATCATCATTAATCTTAAGATGTCAATTGATAAATTGACTGTCAATTGTGAATTACATCTAGATATTAATGGCATGCGAATATTTTTTTAAACGAAAAGTTAAAATAACTCATTGTTCGTTATTGATGTCTGTTTGACAGCTGGCTATTTGTTCACCTCGTACTTTTCTCAAATAATTCTCATAGAAAGAATAGAGCTCCCTCACTGATCCATTTGATGAGTTGTAACATGAGAAGTTGTAGCAAAGTACAATCAGATTCGTTGATTGTTCTGACTTTTCTTTCTGGGTGATAGATGCAGACTGTTTCTACCTTGCTCTGCTACAACAAATGAGAGCAATCATTTCACTTGTCTCCGCATTATAGGTCGCATTTGTCTGTGTTAAGCAGAACTGGAGGAAGGGATGCGAGAAATGGATTGAATGGTTAGAGTGTACCAGGCAACAGATCGGTAGAACACACGGGGAAAAAATCTATCTGACCAAAAACACATGGAAAGATAGACGAGACTGAGTAATATTAAGGAAATTATCAGTAATGTGGATGACGTAATTATGTGCTGTCATTCCAACAAATATATTAATTATTAATATTTTCTTTGCTACCTATAAGTCAACATTTTGTTTGCAATTAATTGAGTAATTATTATTTGTGAATGCCGACAGCTACAGCAGTCGTAAGTTTCCTCATTTATTTAGTTATTTGTCATTAATTATGAACTATTACAATCTTTTTCATTAAAAAAACCTAGAGATTATTAACATATATACAGTCATTAAATTAAATCTACATTCATTCATTAATCATTGAAATCTCATATTTGTCCGATTGCTACCAGACTAGCAAAAATTTTGGTAAATTCCTATTTCACGTCCCTAAATGAAATAGACATGAGAAAGGAAGGGGTGTTTTTATATTATAATTTTCATATTATGATAACCATTTAAAAACAAAAACAAGAGTATATATATTTCAATTATTTTTTCAAGACAATATTCTTTATTTTTCTGAATTTCAATTTCAAATATTCCTTTTCGGTATTATTTGTACACGTAGCTAAGATACTAGATTTTCTGTCATATAATATTCATTAGTGCAATATATTATAATCAGAAAAAAGGAGAATAAGAAATGATAATTTAAAAATACTCCCTTCCTAGTTCACGTCCTTAGCTAAATGGAATAGGAACGTGAACCAGGAATCTACCTAAATTTTGTTAGATTTTAACTTTTTTCCCTGAGTTTAATTTTAAATATCAAACTATTTCTTAATAATAAATATTAAAAAGTCCCAAATGCCAGCTTTTGAAATGTGGTAAATTAGTCTCCAAATGTATCTAACCTTTAATTATTCACGCATTTATAACCATATGCCCTGTCATTATTTCAAATACAAAATATTAGTAGATTCTAATTTCGCTGAAAACCTCGATTATAAATGGAGAAAAATCATTGATTTTTATTCATCTTCAAATTTTCCCTCCGCAACTACAGGTGAATTACGTAATATGGATTACGCAATAGGGATTACGTAATATGGATTACGTAATATGAATTACGTAATATGGATTACGCAATAGGGATTACGTAATATGGATTACGTAATATGAATTACGTAATATGGATTACGCAATTTGGTTTACGCAATATGGATTACGTAATATGGATTACGTAATATGGATTACGTAATATGGATTACGTAATTTGGATTACGTAATATGGATTACGTAATATGGATTACGTAATATGAATTACGTAATATGGATTACGTAATATGGATTACGTAATATGGATTACGTAATATGGATTACGTAATATGGATTACGTAATATTGGATTACGCAATATGGATTACGTAATATGGATTACGCAATATTGATTTCGTAATCAGTATCAGTTAGAATTGATGTTATCGATTTGCTCCTTGAAAATTTTAAAGATGGTAAATAGAATTAAGGATACTAATTTGGTCGCGTATATTTAGATATTTCTTAAAGATTTCTTTCGATATTCATATTATAATTATAGTTTTCATTAATATTTCTCATCACACATCAAAGTTAGACATGTGATATTACTTAATCTTACTATAAATCCTACACGAGATAAATTAATGATTTATTTAGATTTCAGATATCAAACTATATTGTTTTTACAACATCTTTGAGTAATTAATTATTAAAGAGTAATCTATATATTCCTTATATCAATTATAGTTCATAATTATCCTAAAATAAATAGAATTCCATAAAAAAATCCTGTGGTACACAAGTTCACTTCTATTTCTCGAAATCATGATTCAATTAAAGTAAAATCGTTAAGGATTAATTCACCGAAAACTGGGATTAAGGGGCGATACAATTCGCTTCCCCTGCTCGTTACAGGATTACAACTATGGCTTGTGAGTTTCAGCATTGTTAGTTTTAATAAATAATTGATGTACTGTTGCTCTGTCTATTGATTCACCCTAAACCTCGGAAATAGTAAGTGTTGAAGGTGAATAAAAATAGCACGTAAGCAATCTTGATTGATAATACGCGTGGTGTAGGTATATGTTATATGCCTGGTATAGGTAGTTTTTTTACGCCTGGTATAGGTAGTTGTTATACACATGGTATAGGTACTAAGGCAGTTGTTAGACGCATGGTATAGGTAGTTGTTATACGCATGGTATAGGTAATAAGGCAGTTGTTATACGCATGGTATAGGTACTAAGGCAGTTGTTATACGCATGGTATAGGTACTAAGGTAGTTGTTATACGCATGGTATAGGTATAAGTGGTTTATACGCATGGTATAGGTAGTGGTTTATACGCATGGTATAGGTAGTGGTTTATACGCATGGTATAGGTACTACAAGGTAGTTGTTATACGCATGGTATAGGTACTACAAGGTAGTTGTTATACGCATGGTATAGGTACTACAAGGTAGTTGTTATACGCATGGTATAGGTAGTTGTTATACGCATGGTATAGGTAGTGGTTTATACGCATGGTATAGGTAGTGGTTATACGCATGGTATAGGTAGTTGTTATACGCATGGTATAGGTAGTGGTTTATACGCATGGTATAGGTACTACAAGGTAGTTGTTATACGCATGGTATAGGTACTACAAGGTAGTTGTTATACGCATGGTATAGGCACTACAAGGTAGTTGTTATACGTATGGTATAGGTGTAGTTGTTACATGTATTCATTCTCTCTGCATTTTTTAGCTATAGAACATTCTCTTATAAAAGTAAATGTGGTAAAATGCTTTATTGAAAATTAAGAAATAAAATAAATATGATTCGCTATTATAAATAATGGTTACGTCTAGTCGCTTTACCTGATAGGCAGGTAGCGAGTAGATTCTTCAAACAAATCGCAAGTTTTCTTCAGTCAAATAACTATGAAGTTTCTGATTATCCTTCGAGTTTCTCAATTTTGAATGATAAGATTCGTTCAGTCTCTGTTATCAAATCTCGAAAGTTTTCTATTTACTTCGTTACGAGATTCAAACAAAAACATTCGTTCAAAGCTCTTCTAGATGAAAGAATGAATCGTGTAAATAAAATATAAAAAATATATTTATTTAACGTTTGTTCTAATTTGTTCACGATAAGTGAAATTAATGTTGCTGAGAGTATTACATTTCAAACATTTCTTTATCAAATATATAATAAATACTCATAATAGGTAATATAAACATTGATGTTTATTACCGATACCTTTTAATGGTTCATATGCTTCGTGCAATGTGTAGATATAACGAAATATTCACATACAAACTGAGTTTTAAGTCATTTTAGATGTTCAACTCGCAGGAAACTATTGCATTCCTCTCTCACTTGAAGTGTACTTGAGGAACACAGGAATCCTTAACTGGAATGTATATTCCAAGTCCAGCCCGACTACCGGCTGCCTCGGTTGCTACCGCCCCAAAGCTTCGTTCCAATTGGAATCTCCATGAGATTACCAAGATCGAATGAGTGTGCAAGATAGGAATGGGAGATGAAACGGGAATTCAAACCTACAGAATCTTCTTGTAATTCCCTAAATATTTGATAAATCAGTGCAATAATTGAGGTATATTGAACAACTTGGTAATATTTTATAAATATGATATAATTTTAATATATAATGAAAATTAGAAATTCTTCTAAATATATCCCCCCCCCCCCCCCCCAAAAAAAAAAAAAAATAATAATAATAATAATGCAGTAAATATCTTTATTATTCTTATTACAGATTCTACATATAACTTTCATATTTATATCTGCACGTAAAAAAATTGATCTATTATCGTGAATCGTAAGGTAAATTGAAGTACAATATCGACTATCATCGTAATTTGACTATAATTAATTTACGGGAGTTTACTATTAAAAGTACATTGAATTTAGAACTACACATTAAAGGGGTCAAATATATGCATGTATATGTGTCTGGTGAATGAATCTACAATGAAATATAAATATTTATTCACGTTCCCCACTAGCCAATACTATGTATCAACCTCAATTGAGAGTAATAAATATATATTTGTGTATTTACGTAATATAACATGGTTATCTATAGTGTAGTAGCTCATGTGTCACTATCAACAAATATCGATGGTTTAACTTTAACTCCATGGAAAAATCTCGAAATTGTATCATTTTTTTTATTTCGTAAATAGGTACCTAATAACTTTATGAATGATTGTACAAAAAATCAGAACTCTATAGAGTGTGCCTGTGTGACGCTATGCCCCTGGGGAGAGGGGGGAAGTAAGGGGGGTTGGTATAGCGCTCTGTTAGTACGAATAACTCGTTTTCTATGGGTCTAATCGAAAAAATGTCAGGAACAAAAACGATAGGGAATTCATTTTTTTATATGAGTACGCCGTTTCAGATCCGTAGCTTCATCAATATTTTTTTTTTTCAAAAAACATGGTCGGTCGCCCAATAACTCCGAATGCCATTTTGAGGTACTTCAAAATAGCTACACATTTTGATATTCAAACAGGTACTTCTAATACAGTTTTGAAGCTACGGCTTTGCGATTTTTATTCGACTCTACTGATTATTCTCTACAAGATGATTTCGAGCGATTTTTGAATTTCGATTTTTTTTTCGAAATATGAATGTTAAAATGGAAAACTTTAGTACTTTTCACGAAAAATCGAATTTTTCGTAAACTAATTAAAAATTAAAAATCGCTCGAAATCATCTTGTAGAAAATGGTATGGGGAAACGAATGAAAAAAAACGCAAAGCCGTAGCTTCAAAACTGTATTAGAAGTACATGTTTGAAAAACCAGTTCGAAATTCGAATCACTTGTTTTCTATGTGTCTAATCAAAAAAATGCCAAGAAAAAAAAACGATAGAGCATTCAATTTTATATTTAGGAACTAAGTTTCATAACCGTAGCTTTATTAATAATTTTTTATTAATTAATTAATTAACATCCTGAAAAGTGACTCAGCGTGTCAGTTCTTCTCTCACCATCCTGAACTGCATGACTCCTTATTTCGAGTTATAAATCATCGTTAGATAAAGCTCCTTCATTAGAGAGCTGCAGCTTACATGCTTCTCATACAGCACTGACTGTAATATAGGCCTAAGACACTGATATAGGCCTAAGACACTGATACAGGCCTAAGACACTGATACAGGCTTAAGACACTGATACAGGCTTAAGACACTGACATAGGCCTAAGACACTGATACAGGCATATAGAAGGCACTGATTCAGGCCTAAGACACTGATTCAGGCCTAAGACACTGATTCAGGCCTAAGACACTGATATATTCTTAAGACACTGACATAGGCCTAAGACACTGGCATAGGCCTAAGACACTGATACAGGTTTAATCGTACTATCTCAACCCTCGAAAGTTTAAAAACAGAGAAATTAAAAATAAAATCTAGATATGCATTAAATTTGTAGAACTTTGGTTATATAACATATCACAATAAAAGAACACATAAGTGATGTAATGTAGGACAGAGTTTATAAGATATTGTAAGGAAACTATATGATTAAATCAAGAAAAATGCGTACAATTCATCACTTTAAAAGGGAAATATATGTCGCCTTACGACACAAAGAGCTAACGAATCAATTTTGTGACATTTTTTTCCATAAAACCTTTATTTGATATTTGCGCATTCATGAGTAAACGCAAAAGAATAATATTCCATTAAAATTATAAATAAAAAGCTAAGATAAAAACAAAAGTTTCTTATGTAATATTGTTACAATGGTCAGGGTATAGCCACTCTGTCCATGGCTAGACGTGTGCAATTCTGGCACATGTCGCTATAAACCGCTAGGGGTTACAGTTAACTGATTGTAGCGAGACATTCACCCTTTTGTACTCAAACAGTCTCATGTATCTCTTGCATGGAGGGAGCTCTGAGATGCGCCTAACAATGGGAATAAATGCTCATAATATGAGTATCATATTATTCACTACCTTCATCTTTGTCTAATTAGTCATTTATGAAAGCATGTGAAAATGTAAAATTCATGAAAATACAGCTTCCAATTTGTTTGAGAATTCAAATTATTATTATTTTACCATGAGGACTGGTTTGTCAGAACCAGCAACTTGTTACTAGGGTACTAGGGTTAAGAAAACCTCCTAGAAACATTATTACAAACATTTTTTTTGGTCTTGACACTTGTGAGTATATTCATAAAGTATTAAGAGAATATTATTGATGATATATACTTATTACTGATTAGTACTATCTAACATTAAAGTCAAGTATATAGTAAAATACTTCAATATCAATTTCCCAAGGAATTTCGAGAAACAATAATTTTCCGCATTTTGAATTTACTGTCATTTGCATGTTGCAATATATTATCATCTGCATGTCATCACTAAAGGTACAGTCCCCTCTTTTGGTCATAGCTTCTTAATATTCAAGGTATGGTGCATTCTTTAGTGTCACATATTCCCCTCCCATTTGTCCATATACGGAACCACTTGCACTCCAGTCACGTACTTGGCTGAGTATTTGCACGATATTCAGGTCTCACTTTGGATTAAAGAAAATATCCATTAGGCTGTTTTCGGGTCAAAAAATGTATGCAATTTCTTCATATTCTTCTGGAACTTTTTCGTTCCTATCTCTGGCAAATGAATTCGTATGAAATTCTTCTTCACCAATCATAAAACTAACTATATTGGATTTATAGACAGGAGGAAAAGTACTTTAATTTTAATAAGTCAATTTTATAAAATGAAATAAAAAATGCAGAATGGGCACTTACAGAGTTTTTATTCTTCTATATTTGTGAAAAGCGATTAAAAAGTAAAAAATGTGAGAGTGGTTGGACGGAATATTTCTGTGGTGAGAACACAATTTAAAAATATGATCAGCTGTGTTGTATTTAGTAGATCTTATATAATTATGATCTAAAGTATTATTCTACAGTCTAGAAATCTTCAGGGTTTCTGCTGTAATTGTCATTCAAAATATAGAAATTTGGGTATGGAAATTGATGAGAGAAGGGAATGAAATATTGTATTCCAAAACTCTTCGGCATGCTAGATGTTGCGGTGTAACGGGATTCAAATCTCCCATGTAAGGGAGATCCAATTCCGTAGTGTTTTTGGCACGTCGACCCATGAATCTCCCGGTCATGTGGGTGAGGGCTCTGCTACGGAAAAGAAGGTCTGCAGAAACATGTTCGACAACAAGTTGCTTTGGCTACTAATTCGGGCAGATGGTTCGGACTGACGATAGGTTTGACTCTTCTTGGTGAGTGCTTGATATTGACGGAAAAAAAACAATATCACAAACATACAACACTCATACTCTTCAATTCACACACTCCAAAAAGGGTGTACCAAGTGTACCAACATAAAAGTCGCATAGTACACAGACCCTTCACAAAAACACCCAGATCACAGACAACAACACAAAAAGCCAGACACATACTCAAACTTATTAAAACCCTTATATCTAGTGTTTTATTTTTCTTTTTGCAATCCTTTGACCCTTAACTAGTAATATTTGAAATAAGAATTTAGAGGAAGCAAATGTACTTTCTAGAAGATATGGTTAGGTACTCGTACTTTCAATTCATGTATTACAAACTTATTTGAAGCACATTGGAAACACTTCTAAAGGCTATCTACAGAAGGTGATGAAATTGATCGCCGGAATCCTCTAGGCAAAGTCTTGCGCTTTTCAAGACGTTCTTCGACACTCTCTCAATTGTTATTTGGTCACAATTTGACGACAAAAATCCACAGTATATTGTTGAAAGTAACGATAGAAATGACAAAAGAGTAAAGATTTTTGTTGTGATTGTGGATGGTAAATTTCCATTGTCCATGCATTCATTGATGACGATGGCCGTTGTTCTCGGTTGATGGTTCCTGTTACCTGGTTTTGCTCAAAGACAACGTATGGTCAACTTTTCGAGCAACTGCAATGCTAGCGAAGCAAGATGGTGCTCCATCGGATTGTACAAGGGTGGCTAAGCAGTTCGTGACAGCAGTGGCACAATAAAGAATTTTCACAGTAAGGAATTTTCGCGAAAGAATTAATTTTAACTCTCGTTAACAGCATCGATCGAAGGTTATCATCATGCTTTGCAAAGTTCCATAATAAACTTGCATTCAAACATTTGAAATATCTAGGATCATTTGAAAAGAGAGAAGGTCCTAGCAAGAAAATAGCTGTGTGACTGTGAAAGTGGCTACGAACAAAAATTTGCATGAGAAAATATTGGGATATTTCCGATTGACTTCAAAGACGCTACAACCAAACCCAAAAAATATCTTATTTGCGCAACTTAGCTATCAACTAACATACCTTTTAAATAGTAACCAGCTCATTTTTCCTATTATTCACTTTTTCAATAATCATGAATAGCCAAACTACACTATCAACTTGTGTTATGTTTCATTGTCCATCAAATAAAATTGAAATCAGACTAAAGGCACTATTCATATATAAATAGTCTGCTTTCTCTTGTTATAAAAGTGTTATTGTTTAAAGTCAAGAGTCCTGTTAACCTATTATAAGTATCCTTGGTAACTGGGGTTGGAAAAGGACCCTAGCAATTATTGTTGTGATCACTTTATTTGTCTGGGGTTCTTAAGCCGAGAGTTAAAAAAAAATCAAAATCCTTGCGTCGAAAATTTTTAGGAACGAATTTTCTTGCGGTGAAATTTCCTACGGCTAATTTTCTTGCAGCGAAAATTCCTAGTACCGAAAATGCCATCACAAACACAACCAAACAAAACAAGAAAACAATCAGCACACAAAACAAATAAATAACTTCTCCTAAACAGTTACCTACATAAAATACCAAACTCGTAAAAGACACCCACATGTATACAACTGCTCCGAACTTCTCACATCACTTACTCCTCTAGAACTCTAGTCTAACAACATTGGGGAGGTGCCATTCATCTCCAAGTGGGGATCCTCCTGGTGAATTAAGTGGAAGAGGCAGTCATGTAACACCACACACACACTCAACACAAGACCATACCTAACACACACCATCTCTCTCACTCCATCATCTGGTCTCGGCCCAATGCACGAGACATCTCTGTGATGGGTGGTACCATTTCCTACCGACAGAGCGGCTCTTCGCAGTGAAACATACCACGGGAGTGACATGGGAGGGCCTCACTCCCAATGTCGGTGTGAGGAGAAGTCGACATCATCATCAAAGAATAATTATAAGTTTAAAGACAAAAAGAAATCTGTTGCGTCATTCTAATTTCAAATTTGTTATGCTAAAAAGAGTATGAGTAATATGGATTTCTAACATTTACTATCTACTAAATGTTATTACTTGTCTAGATCAAGGAGCTGAGGAACAATATTCCTTGAACTGAACATGGCAGAGTAAATGTTAGAAAAAAATTTGAATAACCAAGACTATAAAAAGTGATCAAGATGTTATTTAAAATACTCCGATTTATAAATTAAGTGATGATGAAAACATTGAACTCTACTAAAAAAACAAGATAATATTATAAAATCTAATGAAATATACCAAAATCTTTAGAGTTAATATCTTCATAATGGTGTATGAAATTAGATTATTTATCATTATTGTCCTAGCACTTAGCTCATGCATTATTGATATTTATGACATTAAATCAAGAAATAAAAGAGATTGCCCCGAAATCTCAGAGGGTAGAAGTTTTAGAAAGAATATTGAACCTGAGCGTTTGGTCGCTACATAAGGGCCGTACACACGCAGGGTTTTTTAAGTCTTTCCACCAGACTTTTTGCTAAGCTCCTCCTACTTTTTCCACAAGAATATAAGAAAAAACAATATAAATCGTTTAATCGTATAGGTATCATGGATACCAACTAAAAAATTTACGATTTATATCGTTTTTTCTTATATTCTTGTGGAAAAAGTAGGAGGAGCTTAGCAAAAAGTCTGGTGGAAAGACTTAAAAAACCCTGCGTGTGTACAGCTTCATAGAGAGGTCAAGAGACGCAGCTGGCGTGCTTTCACCGCTAAATATTGGCCTGCAGTTTGCTGGAAGTTTCCTAATAAATTACTGGTATTAGGAACAGTGGGAAAAATATTCAATGGTGCCTTGATATTCATATTTTAGTGATCGGTAAGGGAAGGAAATGAGCGGGAACTATCAAATGATAATCTAAATCAGAGCCATTCAAAATAGTATAAAAATGTTTTTTATAAAGACAAAAAACGATTTTAATTAAACTTTCATTAGATTGTTATATAGTAGATCAGTAGACTAATATTATTCGATATAATATATTTTGCCTCCTAAGATTTCATTAGCCATCAAAGTATTTCAAAATATATGAGTACTACCTAGGTATTTTATATCAGGACACTCGTAGCAGATAATTAAAGTACTCTTATTTCAACTAGTAACACTGAATTTGTTTTATATAACTTCATTTTCATGCTCTAATACCACTTCTAATACAGCACTATACTAATACGTAGCGTGTCTGTCTCCAATACCGCGGCATCATCGGTAACCGATTACCAGTCACCTTCTGCAGATCAACAGAAAGACCATTTGCAGCGGAGAAAAATATTATCATTTATCGATGAATCCATTCCTAATCCATCTCTTCATAATTCGTAATCTCTGTGGTTTTCAGATGATTTCTCCATTTCCTTGTGTGTCGCCTATGCTGTAATAATTATATAATTATAAACCATATGCAGGCAGGTCCCGCTTTTATTAAAGCTGTAATAATTGCGATGTTATTACAGTTCGTAGACATAGAAAATGGAGACAATTTTTTGAGGTGATTATATGCTGCAATAGGCATCGATATTACTAATTGGTTCAGAAATATCATGAAAGAAGAAAATTTGTCAGTGACTATATATAATACATGGCTCTAGGAGAAATTTCGGTCTTAGAAAATTCTGTCTCAGAAATTTCGGTTTCGGAATATTCGGTCTCAGATATACCTAAAACTTATAAATTAGATGTATCAGGAGCGTGCCGCCCTGAACTTCCCTGCCCAGGTCATTAAACAATAATGAAGTGTGCAGTACAACAAAATAGCGGATACAGCAAACTATGTAACGCTTATCTATGTTGAGAGGTCATCTATAATAATCTGAGACCGGATATTCCGAGACCAAAATTTCCGAAAATGAAACTTCTGGCCACCATAATACATACAGGAAGCAGAGTTACTTTGGAATTTCATTCGGAGATTCACCACATTCAATACGGTTCATTATTTTCATCTTCTGTTCGAGAGATATTTTCTCTTCTTTGAACAATTAGGTTGGTCTTTATGTGTTTTTTCCTCTTTGAAGTCATAATGAATTGAAGACGATTAAAACTAACATTGTAGATAATTTAAACTTAGAGTGCTGATCAACATGTTCCATTTTAGGGTAAATTCCGTGTTATCGCTCGGTTCCTTATTTTCGGCCTTGTAAAATCTATATATAATAATCATTATTACCTTCGCAAATTGCGGAAGGTTATGTTTAAGTTTAACTTATATTTCAATTGGTATTATACCTTCAGGTAGCATACCTTCAAGTATCCAATTAGAAATTAAATTAAATAATAAAAATTAAATTTTCTTTTCTTACATGTCCGAAAATGTATTATACCAATTAACCAGTAATATATACCTTACTGTCTAAAATATTTCATAGAGCATAAAATTGCTGTTTGTTAAATCTAACACAATAATATAAATCAAAATATCTATAAACTACTCTCCTATACAGAGTGAGAGTTAAGCTATGGTAGAATTTAATAACTTGCAATGCATTCACTATTTCGAACTTTAATCACATACCATCATTTAATTCTGGCTACAAACACTGGAACACTGTATAGACTTAGTCGAACCCTTAAAATAATTCAAAAGAAAAGGTAACATTACATTGATAAGTAGCAGTTATATAGTTACTTAAGTCTTGCCTCGGTCTAATTATCATTTTTAATAAGACTGATTCGATATTTGGTTATAAAAGCGGGGTCTTCCCCTATACAATCTCATCAAATAATTCCAAGCTGGAATTACTGCTGCATGACGACAGTTTGACTGACAGTAAGTCTGCAGTTGGCTGATGGGAATTAACTTAGCTATTGATAAAATAAATAGGCAATGTTTACATAAAAAATAACGAGGTAGAAAGATGTCTTCACTATATTAAATTTGTACTATGCCTTGAAAAAAAAGGAAAAAAATGCCTTACAATCCAGCTAATCTAAGGAATCACCTGATTGTAACATGGCTTGCAATTTCCTCTTGGATTTTTAGTACAACTGACTCTCCTGACTTCATATTACCTCTAATTGTCTTGAAATCAGAGTTATCCGTAATGTCATCTAATAAAAATTGACACTTCTTCTGTGGGGGTATTTCGAAAATACGACAATCAAGCATCAACTGCTTCCATATTTTCATCAGGAGTAATTTGACCCTCTCCTTCATGAAATTTTTTTTTCTTAGCATCTTAATAGAGTCACAGTAACACATTGTTTATAATAACTTTAAAACTTTTTTATGACATTTCGTAAATAGTTGATTCCAATAAAGAATTAAACTATCTCAGCTATACACACTCCCAATTTTCATAACTATTTTGGTATTCCCTCCTCCTTAAACCCACTGAATGAATGTCATCTGCAGGGTGTAATTACTAAGGCGATTATTCTGACTAAATAGAAGCCTAAATCTCAGCACGGCCATCAGCAGCTACGGGAATCACGCCTGGAATGGGATCTATTCCCTGTAATCGATTGACTGCATTCTCAAATGGACAGCTAATTAACATCCGGAACAGTATTTAACATTCTATGGATGTGAGGAAAGCTAGTAATCTTATATATAATTAATATAATGCAAATTGTCATGCAAATCAGTACCATTTAGAATACATATATATAGTGTGAGATAATCTGATACGTTTGTCAAAAAAATATAGTAATTCTACTATTAATTTAACATAAATAATTTTTTACTCTATGAGTAGGATATACCTAGTATATGTTTCTTTTATTTTAATAAGGTAACTACAATTTCCCGGTAGAAAATTTTCAAGGGGAAACATTGTCCCAATAAAAAACATATCCCTATACTTGGGTTATCTCTTAGAAATTAATGAAGCTACCCACAAGTAATAACGGTGTGTGTTTGGAATAACAACTGAAAATAAAGAAATAATTTTCGACCGATTTGAATTGAAGTAAATTAGAAAATAATTCTATGACAGTTCAATTAATGCCTTTTCAGTATTTTTATCATGAAAGCTTTTCGTCTAATAATCGTAAGCGTTGCTTCAGTTTGCGATAGGGTTTTAAAAGTAAAACAAAAACGAAATAGGGAAGAACATATCAACTAAAGTTTTCAAGAGGGAGATATTGTATAAAACTTGAATTAAATGAGACTACTTCTGTTCAATTGATAATTCTGTTCAATTTTTCCCCGTTTCAAATCTTTTTCCCCAATTATCTTCAACAAAATCTCTGTTTCTGTATCGGAAGGATTTATTCGCGTGATATATCGCATACAGTAATATTTTTCTCCATATTACAATAACTATAGTTGCAATATTTATTTAAGACTGTAGCTACATTCTTTCTGCTCCACCAATTATAGTCATCCAAAAGCGCCCACCGTAATTATTGTCAGGGCAAATCCTGTAATTTGGGGCAAGAAATGTCGAGGTTATCCTGATGTTGATGTGGCTCATATGAGCTTACAATCGGATTAGCGGCCAAAGATTTGCCATCGATGAAAGAAATGAGGATGAGATTACAGCAAATGGGGGAACATTATTGTGGCGATTATTGAAAGTCAATCTGAAGGCTGCAGATTTTCCAAATATTGCGTGATTGAGGAAAGGTATTAATGGCTCTAATTCATTACCAGTCAATTAATTGATAATCATCAATTTTTTGGTAATGGAAAACGCTTTACTGAGTTTGATTCGCACCTACTTTTTTCTGAGTTCATTATGAGTAATAATAAAGTTTTTTTATTAATATTTATGTATTTGTATCTTCTTTTAATCTATTTATATAGTGTTTATATCAAACTTGTGATGGGACAATATGTCCCACCAGTGGTGTAGATCACAGACTATTAGGACAATATATCCTGATAGAATATGAATGTTATTAGTGGGACATATTCGGCGCGAAAGTTAAAGTTTTCGGTTAAAGTTTTACCTAATTTCTCTTTATCAGAGAAAATATCTTGTATTTTCAATGATTTTTTTTAATAGTTTCAAAAAATGTAGTTTTGTGAACAATTTGCCAATTTATGAGAATGGAGATTTGTCATTTTTTATATAGCTTGATACATAATTCGCATTAATCAATTTAAACCGTTACCAATAATATGAAACAGACTGCAGTTAAAACACTTCCAATCAAAGAATTAAAGATAATCTAATATAAACTTTGAAATTGCTTTCTAATTGTAACAAGCATAGTAATTTCTACCTCATATGACAATGTATTTTCGTACACATCTCCATTCCTTGGGGTTATCAAATTGCATATCCCTTCAAGTAACTTATTTAATCTTTATCAGTCGGCAAAATATGATCCTCGTCTGGCATCACCATTTCTACTTATTTCCAAGATATATTCTTTCCATCCCTTTCCATAAACAGCATTCAAGTTAAGAACCTCCAGACTCCTGAAGTTCTTTCCCCAGACTATTCATCGCAGTTGTCCTCATAAAAGTTTATTTTTATAGCCCACACCTTGCAAGTTGCTCTTTTTGATGAGATAGGAAACTTTTCTCATGATTAACTGAGTTTCGTGGATGGGAGAATATCTAACAGGGATCTATGTGAACTCCTTCTTTCCGTTACTAAAGGTTCGATATAGTCTTCTTGAAATTGTCTATGTTGGTTAGTTTGTTGAACGTGAGACTATGTTTACCAAACATAATATTTTCGCTTTATGCAAAACTTTTTCTTGATTCCAAGCATAAAGAAAAGGCATTGACCTGCTTGTGTCACGCTCTCTATGTATAAGCAAAATGTGGGGCATTCTGTGATTAATTCAAAGGATTTAGATACATTTCATATTTAGATGGAAACATAGAAATCATTTTTACCTTTGAAATTTGTTATTTATTGATGATTAGACTTTCCACGTTTACTGTAAGGTGTCCCTAAAAACTATGATTTACTTTATATATTTATTTGAAAAAATCATACATATTTTTTATGACTGTAAATATTCATTTATCATGCTAATTAAGTTCAAACATGAAATCAACATAACACTCTGTATAATTTTCCAAATATCTATACTACGTGAAAAATCATTAAATAATTTTCAACCAACTAACGATATTATGTCGCATAATTTTGCATCAACTTCATATAGGTACTGTATATACAGGGTGGTGGAAAAGTAACATTACACTTTTAAAAGTTTATTGAACAAAAACAAATTGTACTACAAATATCAAATAAATATGAATTTATAGATAAAATCTCAAAGTTTTTTTCACAATCTGTATGATGCAGATAAAAGAACTCCAGCCAAGAACTCCATGGCAATATTAAGAGAAGCATTTTCAAGTCGCTTAATTCCACATTGCAGTGAAATCTCATGGCCTGCTCGAACTCCTGATTTGACCCCTCTTGACTTCTTCCTGTGGGGGTATCTTCAAAATCGAAAGCTTACAAAAATTGGCCTGAAAATCCCAAAAAGTTGAAACTCAACAAAATTGAAGAAATTAACTAAATAACGAGGGACACAGTAGAAAATGTTTTGTAAAATACTGTGCGAAGAGTGCGCTCTTGCTTGAAAAATAACGTAGAGCATCTGAAGGACATCATTCAAAAAAAATTAAATCTTTTGTCTATACATACATACTGCAAAAAAAATTGAGATATTGTCTATAAATTTAATATATTTAAAATCGATATTTGAGTCGGTTTTCGTCCAATAAACATTTAAAAGTGTAAAGTCACTTTTCCGCCACCCTGTATATACATGGGTTGAACAAAAATGGAAATACTTTGCAGCACTTCCGTGGAATACAAATTTGTTCAGCTCCCGACAAAGAGTTTTCGGAAACTGAGATCTGCACTGATTTAGAAGCCTTGGTATCACGATTTGCTCTAACTATTCGGTTTACAGTCCAACGGTTTCTCTCAGACAACTTCGATTTTCAGCGAAACCTGTACGGCCCCTTACACATTCGGTGTATCTGCTATGAAATAACATATAAGATATGGGAGATAAGAATCAAATTGTTCATATAAAAGTATAGAATCTCACCTCAAACTTTTCTCTTTAACTGCTTTGTATTCAATGGAGAAAAGAGTTTACTTATCCGTAAGTAATAAACTCTTACCATTTTTCTCCAATCATTCTGCTTCATTCCATGGAATAGAACAAATGGGACATAAATGTCCCCCCCCCCTCTCTCCTTAAGAGTATGGAGTAGAACCAATTGAGAGTTCTGCTAGTGTTGGTGTTGCGTCACTGATATGGTAGCAACGCATTATTAAAGCAATCAATTAATCAAATGAAACATATATATTAATTCAAATCACTTTCCAGTTTTTTATAATTCCTAAATTTTATTTTTTATTTCTTTCTTACAGTTGTAGTTTTCATAAAGAGAATAATTTTCGAAATCTATATGAAAAAGAAAAATACTTACATCAATGTTTTCTCAAGGGGTGATCATTATTTTCGGACAATGAACCAAATTTATCGAAGATATCATATCACCTTATATAGCTATACTATTACACAGTGTGTATTTATCTGTTGTTTAGTTGCAAGAAAAATGTTACACTTTAACATTTAATATATGAGAAAAAATACAAAAATATACATTTAATTTTCAATATTTAGCTATATATATATTTTTAAATATTTTTTTTTTTAAACATACATTTTTTTACATGAATTTTTATACATACATTTTTTACATACATTTTTTACACATGCATATTTTTACACACATTCTTTTGCATCATTTTTATAATATTGTTTTTGTTTTATATATCTATTTTTTTCTTCTATAAATTTTTCTATACATTAATTTCTTTATTTTATTTTCTACTATTGATGTCCCATTAATTTTATTCGTGAGCGGACAAAGGCCTACGGACAAAATGACTAACGGACAAAATGCCTTATGGACAAAAGGCCTAACGGACAAAATGTCTAACGGACAAAAGGCCTAACGGACAAAATGTCTAACGGACAAAAGGCCTAACGGACAAAATGTCTAACGGACAAAATGCCTAAAATTCATTGTTAGCTTTTTCAAATATTGGAATAGTGAACAAAGATTTATAATTTCTAATATGTGAAACCAAGTGGAACAGAGAGTTTTGTCTCAGTGAGAGTTTATTAAATCACTATCACATTGAATATGAACATTTGTGACTCAGCGTGCTTAGTGTAAACACTGTATCATTTCACTGTGTTTATGATTTATCACTAAAGTGTTTGCTCTATTCAACAAATAACTTGATTATAATAATTTTCCTTTATTTTGAATACAGTCATCTTTTATTTTTGATTTTTTTTTCATCGGATATCTACAATCATTTTCTTTTCATTTCATGTTTTCATTAGATATCTATAACCATTTCATTCTATTTTTATTTTAAAATATTGTTTATTTTATTAGATAACTATATGTATATCAATTAATCATCTTCGATCTATAGTGATGTTTATCGTTGCTTTTAAAATTCTACAGCACGTTGGGTAATTTCAATATATATATAAGTTAGTGCTGATATTCAATTAACAACCCATGCTTATGAACAAACCTGCTGGTATTATATTATTTCATTATCTTGGTATTAAAAGTTCCGTTGGAAAAATGTTACATTATTCTCATAAATAAAGAAATTAAACATTATTTTATGTTCAAGGGTAAGGTTAATTACAATATAATGAATTCGGTTTTTTTTTTACTAATAATCATTTCATTAAAGATATCCCTTCAATATTTTCTATTGGGCCCTTTCATCAAAATATTGAGGTTATTTTTGTATTCTCTTTCCAACATTCTTTTACATCATTATTCTACTATTTTTATATTCAAATATTCATATATTTTATACATTAGGCATTTTGTCCGTTAGGCATTTTGTCCGTAGGCATTCTGTCCTAGTACCATGTTATTTTCCAAGTACACTAGTGATTACTGATACTCATATTAGTTCTATTTATATTACTGTTGCATTGGGTGAATGTTTGATTTCTTCACCATTATAACTCTAAAGTTGCCGCAATAACGACATCTGCATCAGAGTTTATTACGCTACCCATTTGGTCATGAGATTTTTCATGTATGAGCATTGGCTATAAATCCTTTCAAAAATTATAAAATGAAGCATTCATAGGTTCTGTTTTTACATAATAATTTGCATTTATGCTAATTTAGATAATATTTACGTAAGACATCAAAAATGATAAAAATGGTATAGAGTAACTACTAAATTACCGACTGCTATCAGTTACTAGAATGAGGTTGTTGTTAACCTGTACATCATGATTAGTAAGTACAGTTTTCAAAGATCTTTATTTTGTGAAAAGTTGAATGTAGAATCTTTTGGGATTTAGAAGGCCTTATCAACAGTCAAATTGGTTAGAACTATTAGTTTATAAATATAACATAACTCTCTTCCACAATTAATCTATACAAGTCGTTGCGACTCTTTTCTGTTTATACTAACCGGTAACGAAATTTTGGAGAGACGATTCTCTTGGTTCTACATTTTCTTTGTATTATATTTATTAGCCTTAAGTAATAAATTCTATAAAATAAAATTGATTCAATGTTCGAAGATAAACAGCACTCAGAAGAAACCTGAGACACTCAAGTTTCACGTTTAACAACACTAAAGTGCATCAATTATAATTTTGATATATTTAGTTACCTATGTGTTACTATGTATTTCTCTGTACATTTCGCTGCAGAAATTATTTTCTTCATATTATGAAGATAGAAAAAATGTGTTTCATTCTTCACAGAACAATAAATAATTTGGTCTAATAAAGTGCATCGCACTGAAAGACTTTCAAGATCTTGAAACTTATAAGTATATTAATATTATAGTTGATGCATATATAAGGGTCTAAAATTATAGGGAGTAAGTGTCTGAGACATTTTCTGAGAGAGTCATTAACTCATCAACTTTGGAAAAGTTTTGCTAATCCTTATTTAACACATTTTACTGTGATTCAGAAGGTAATACAGTATATCGCAATCGATAAATTCCTAGTTCACGTCCTTATTTCATTTAGGGAAGGGAACTAGAAACCGATCCAAATACCCCATTCCTAGTTTAGGGACGCGAACTAGGAAGGGGGTATTTAAAAGAAAAAATCTTAAACTTAATTGCCTTTCATCTGATTAAAATATATTTCTCTAAAAAATATTACTTTACAATAAATTTAGTATCTTAACTACATAAACAATAATAATACCAAAAATTATATTTTAAATTGAAATTCGGCCTATTTAAGAATATCGGTCTGAAAATAAAATTGAAATACATACTCTTGATTTTATTTTAAATGGTTATCATTAAATGTAAGAAAATTATTAATTTCACGATTACTCCTTTCCTAGTTCACGTGTCTAACTCCATTTCGGACGTGAGCTAGGAATTTACCTCAGAATGTGTCGTGATTATCTCTGAAAATAACACAGTGATATAGTAACAAATATATCATATCTGAAACTCAAAATGAAACTAATGGTAGAGGCATTTTAAATATAATTTAGTCATTTCAGACCAAATGAATGGTTTGAATGGAGAAGTAGTTATAAATTACCTACCCTGTGATGTACATTATAGTTAAATGTAGTTAATACTTTCGAAATAAAAACAGAAAGGTGCATCATGCAGCCTCTTTGCTTCCCATAAACAATCTGAGCTGAAGAAAAGCAGAAAACAAACCAAATAAATAATGAAACAGTTGAATGGTGAAACTTTAAAGATTGATTTAAATTCTCTGATGATGTAAATGTAAAAGGTATTACAGGTTTTTTTTTAATATAATGGTTTGGCTCTTTCTTTGATTGCAAGGTTTCAATATCCTCATTTGTAGTTAGATTCTGTTAAATTATAGTGAACACTATACGGTCGAATGGTGAAGAATTTTCACCACATTGTATGAAGGTCAAATGATTCCACATCCTTTAGTACTTAAAGTGAGTGACTGATATCTTTTAATCCAACACCAAAACATATTTCCATTCATATTTCCATAAATTAAGTTTTCACAGGTAAATTGCGGCCATTTAACTCTCAATTGCGACCCTTGTCTATATACAGATGAACAGAACTTATATTGAAATGTTGCATATGAAAAAAGCGTAATGCATGTTATAAATTATAAATATTAGTGTTTTCTTACTATCATTAGCTTTTAATAAAATTATTATTTGTGTTTTCAAGCAAAGATTTTTTTTTTGAGAGGTTTCTGTGGTTTGAGGCCGAAGTTAGTTAGTGTGCTGCAATTTACCTGCTTTACCATTTTCAAAACTCTTTACCAACCACTATTTCAAAGAATTTTCTTTCTACCAAATCCAAATGGATCGTGAAGTTACTAATTTCAGTTCAAAGCCAATTTCCATCCTTTGTCCGTCATTTAAAGAAGTCCTTCTGCTAGTCTCTCCAGTTGCAAGTTCAGTTGGAATTTGGTTGAGGTGGCGAATGGTGCTCAGTGTCCGGTGGCTAGAGTTCATAATCTTCTGAAAGCAGTGGATTATTTGGTTGTATTAACTTCAGATAAAGTGAATTGCTATATAGTATTGATCGAGTATTTGGATACTGTTATTCACATCTCTCTATCTGTTTTAGTTACAAGAAACAGCTTACTGGAAGAAGAATGAATCTATAGTGGTTTAATGGAGAGTCAAGTGCTATAAAGAGAACATTTATTTATATGATATCGTCTCACATTATTACGACTTACTTTTAACAAATGTAGAAGGATGCAAGAAGTATTAAAACATGCATTAGAATAAATAGCATCGTATTGGGAAAATAATAATAAGTTTAACTCTAAGACGAAAGTGCAAAAACAATTTTGCTGAGTGGACACTATGAGTAATGGTATCAATTTGTATAATAATTTGATACGGATAAACACGTATATTAATTACCACTTTGAAGTAAACTCCCCCATCCCGCAGCCTCCAGCAGAACATATGCCATATATATTGCTTTGATTAGAGAGAAGATGAATGTAAACACAGCCATTGTAGTTAGTCCAATCAACAATGGTGTGTAAGTTAGCTCTGCACTAGTTCCGACCATTAGTCCGAGACAGACGTCATTAGTTGCACCTGAACATTATTCATGAATGTCGCTCAAACTCAGGTAGCTTGGTTCTCTGTAAACCCTGCGGAGAGTGAAATTATTGGTTACGGAAATATTTATTAGTTATAAATAGTTATACAATATACATAGATATAAGATAAAATATAATTTGATATGTTCTTTCTTAATTGTATTATAACTATTTTGATAGGTAAATTTATTTATGTTATAGAAACATGAGAATCGTCACAAAAATTTCGTTACCGAATCTAACTTTCGAAACAAAAACAATATCACAATAAAATAATACAAGTTTTGTCTTATGAATGACCAATAGTTTTAACCAGTCTGACAGTTGATAATGCCTTCTATATCTCAAAAGACTCAACATCCCACTTCTCACAAAATAAGAAGCATTATTGAATCAATTGGATACTGATTTCACCCAAATGCTGTCTCCTCCGTTTCTTTCTCGCCCTGGGCAAACCTCTGGATTTCTCTGTACTTTTCGCTGCTCAGATTATTTTCTTTGTATTATGGAGATAGGAATATTGTGCTTCATTCTTCTACAGAAATTTTATATAATTGAAAGTATTGTAATGAGGAATCCAAGTAATACTAAGATGTACTTAGTGGCACGAATATGGTCAGTGAACTACATGAAATATGCAACTGAAAATATAAAAATAGTGAAATAGATAATTGTGAACAAGAGTATTACCTCTTGCACCTAATAATTGTATTAAACACGTTAGTTTCTTCTTCAAACCTATCAATTTCAATATTATTTTGAACAATATACGAGTGATATTAGAGTAAATTACATCTACTGGCCTGCTTTAATGGCAGTCCATGCGCTGTGATATAGCGCTCTAATCCAGTCGATTAGGTAACACTAGAGGCAATGTCACAATTTAAATGAACCCTATGGTACTGAAATATCTCTGCTACATCACTTAATATTCGCAATCTCCCTCACAGTTCAGAATATTCGTTACAGCAATCATTTTTGTGCTGATTAAATGCATTGAAGTGGAAAGTTGCTTACATTTGATGAAGGCGACGGCGAATTTGGCTGATGAAACGAATGAAAAACACATTGTGAAATGATGCAAAATATAGGGGGAAAATATAGTCTCGGATAAGTGGAGACGTGAAGTTTAAATTAAATGTGCATTTAAGACATTGTTTAATATTTGGTAATGCATCACTAACAATAACTATCGTCATTTATTTTGATGCTTATACTTCATAGCCAATAATTCGAGAGATTTAAGTGATTATTGTTTAATAAAAAAAGTTCTATTAACTATTATTTAAAAAGGAATTGAAGAAACAAATAAGCTTTTCTCTTATCGAGTAACTCCATTACAAAGTAATAAAATGATGTGCTATAACTAATGGTATAAATGAAGTATAGCATCATCTTATATTTTATAAATATATATTGTGTAAATATACAGGGTGGCGCAAAAAAAAGGAAACCCATTTTCAAACTAGTGTATCTTACAAACTATCAAACCTAGAAAGTTTGATAGTTAGAAAGACAAAGTTTTATTCCTTTACTTTTTTTGCATCTATCGTGATAATCTGTTAAGAGTTACGACAAGAATTAAACATCCTGCAGCGAATTAAAAAAAGGTAAATAAAAAGGGCTTGCGCGAGGACGAAATATACGAAAAAATCATAAGAGGTATAATTCATTTTATAAGGATGTAAAAGCAATAAATTCTACTATTTTTTGTAGCAAATAAGAGAAAATAAATAAAAAAATGAATAACCATTTGAAAATTGGTTTTTTGAGATAAAATTGATATCTTTATAAAAATCATTTTGCCTTTAATTTGTATCTCCTATTCAAAACCCTCAAAATGCAGCTTTCAAAAGAACAAAAAGGTTTTGTTGTGACAAAAAATTTTAACACTGGAAGCTTTACACAGGTTCAACCTCATCTGAACAATACTTTTTGGAAATATTTCCACCAACTATAGAACAATTTTGACAAATGTTAATAAGTTCAAAATTGAAGAGACCACTTTAAATTTGAACAAAAGTGATCATGTCGCAGGAGAAAAGAATGAACACATGAAAACATGAACAGTTTTTTTTATGTGTTCATTTTCATGAACAGTTTATTGGAAATCCGAAAATATCAAACTGAAAGTAAGGAATAGATATCATTTAAGACACATTTCACCGAATTGTTAAACACGATGTGAAGTATAATCCTTTCAAGAAGCATGTAAGGCACGAACTGATTTACCGCACCGTCTAAATTTTGCAAAATGGTTTCTGCAAAGAAATGCACATTTTGTAGAAGATATCGTGATTGGTGATGAAGAAGAATGAATGAAAGAGTCAATAACCAAAATGTTAATTGAATGAAAAATAGTAGGATTTGTTTTTACTACTACCATATGGAAATAAGTTATAGGCTACCAATTATGAACTTTTTGTGTTTTTCGTCCTCGCGCAAGCCCTTTTTATTTACCTTTTTTTAATTCACTACAGGATGTTTAAGTAAACGAATAAAAATATGGTTTTAGAAATTTTCTAGGTTTGATAGTTTGTAAAATAAACTAGTTTGAAAATGGGTTTCCTTTTTTTTGCGCCACCCTGTATATTATATATATAATTTATCATACAATGTTATTTGATTATTAAATTGTTATTTTAAATGAATTGCAATATAAAAAGTATTTATTCCATAATATAATTCAATTTTAATTAAATCTTGTATTTTCTACTTTTTCTTTAGCAGGACTAGTGCTTTAAATAATATGGCAGTGAGTGAAAAGAAAAAATATTCCTGAAGGTGACCTGTACTTTTTCCAGAATATTTATTTTTTACAGTAGAACTATGGCAAACAGTGAATTACTGGTAAATAAATAAAAATTAGTTGCAAAGGTTGTATTTCAATATTAGTTATCACAGTGAAGTGTAATTCTTTACAATAAAAACCTATTCCATTTGTTGCTATTTAGTTGTGAAATTCAAGATGAATTTACCTGTGCGTGTGAAGGTGAGTTGTTTGTATTAATTATCATAAAGTTCACCAGATTATATATAATTAATCAAACTGATGCATATAATCTATAACTATTCAATAAATATGGGTAAAATGATGTATGTGAATTGTTGATAATTAATATACTTGTTAAATTGAGATGAAAGTTATTTTGAAGTAATTAATTAATAATAATAAAGATAAGATAATTATTTGATCATATAATGGCTTTCAATGTTAATAGAGTCTTTGTAATTTTAACAACTATGTAAGGGTAAGTTACGAATTGTCGGTCAGTTTCACATGTTCGGTGATAAGAAAAAAATATCATAATAATTATTGTTATATTGATTGTATCCATGATACTTGCAGGTATCATTTATACCAATTAAAATTAAAATAGAATGATAATATATTGATTTTCTTATATGACTGAAGATGTGAAACTAACCGATAATTAGTAAGTTATCCTATATGAAAGTTTAATTGTTTACATTATTTCTCTGTAGAAGAGGACAGTAACACTTTAGTCCCTGTTTCTCAGATAGTAAGGACAGATTTAGGTGGTGTAAAAGGACAGATTTAGGTGGTGTAAAAGGACAGATTTAGGTGGTGTAAAAGGACAGATTTAGGTGGAGTAAAAGGACAGATTTAGATGGTGTAAAAGGACAGATTTAGGTGGAGTAAAAGGACACCTTTAGGTGGTGTAAAAGGACAGATTTAGGTGGTGCAAAAGGACAGATTTTGGTGGTGTAAAAGGACAGATTTAGGTGGTGTAAAAGGTTCACCACCAAAGCACTGAGGTTCACCTCCCCGCAGTGAACCTCAGTACATTTACTATGTATCTTCTTATGCTCTAAATGTAGTTCACATAATAATTATACAAGTATGTATATATTGTTACTTGTTATAACCATGACAGTATTATTTTTACTTCGCCTCATGTAAGTGCTGCGGAGGGAAAGTTATGGTGGGGTCAAAGAAGATTAAGAGATGAACTGTTCTTCAATCATCTATGACCCCACCATAATCTAATATAATACCACCCTTTCCTTCATTTCTCCAGTCATTATATTATATTTATATCTTCATGGAGTAAAATAATCTTGATATTACTCTCTACATGTTAACAGCATTTTTAAAATGGCCTTAGGATGTTTATTCTGAACTGAGTTTGTTTCAGCTTTGTAGTGATAGGTTCTACAGATTTTTATTCGTTTGTTGACCGAAAAAAAATCCATTTAATATTATATCAACTCTTTATCATTCCTGTTACCTTATTTAGTTTCATAAACTGAATTTACTCTCGTTAGATAATTTGGACACTGCTTTACTTTATAATTCGTAATTCGATTATAGGAGTAATATTAGATTAATACATTTTTTCAAGTGTGTTAGTAATATTGCATATAAATTCAGTTGATTCATCTACATTCATGTATATAGATTGAATGCATGCATGATATCACATGGAACAGACATACATATTAGTTGGCATGGTGCAATATCAAGAAGGCATGTACGCCATCTTTGCCCTGCATAGACATCATTGCCTTCCAATATAATATGATAATGTGGGGTGATTGCATATGGTATTGGAGTGGGGGGGATATGGAGAGAGGTGGGGGAGATATGGAGTGAAGGGGGGGAGATATGGAGTGAAGTGGAGGAAATATGGAGTGCGGTGGGGGAAGGGGGGAGACATGGAGAGAGGGGGGGAAGAGGGGGGTAGATATGAAGTGAGGTGGGGGGAGGAGTGTGGGAGATAGAGAGTGATATTGGGGAAGGAGGGGAAACATGGAGAGATGTGGGGAGACATGGAGTGAGATGGGGAAGGAGTGGGGGAGATATGGGGGAAGGGGGGAGACATGGAGAGGAGTTTGGGGAAGAAGTGAGGGAGTCATGTAGTGAGGTATACGAGAAGGAGTGGGGGAGATATGGAGTGAGGTATGAGGAGGAGTGGGGTAAATGGATTGTGGTAGGAGAAATAGTGGTGGAAGGGCTTCCTTGTTATGGAATTTATATTGAGAGGTCAAGTATAATTAAAATTTATTTAACTTATGTACATATAATACATATATCATGCGCTATACCTGACGATCTCAGCCAAAAATAATTACATAAGGTTACTTAGTTACTCGGCTGAGAGTTTATCATCAGTTGATGCAAATACTCATGAAGTAAGAAAGTTACTTCGTCACTTCAGATATTCATGTACCAAAGAATGTGATGGCTGCACTCACGAATGAATGAATGTTGAGGCGATATTAAAATTTAAAGCACTAAGACTAATTAATTGAAGAGCATAACGTTAACACTATCCTCTAACTTAAACTATTAACATTCAATTGCTAAAACAATAACCATCTTTTCAGTTCCAATCATCCATGATAATAAACTACTTACCTAAAAGAGCTACCCAAGCTTCATAACTCGATTTTCGGATAGTGTGTTTTTTTTATGTAATCCTCTTCATATCGGCAGGTTAACATTCAAACGGTTCACTCCCTCCCCGCCCACTCGATGGTTCTTTGTTGTCAAGATTAAAGTTTTCCAGGACCGCAACGGAAATAATTTAGGCTGTACAAAGAGTGCTTTGAAAGCCTATTGATAGGCGATAATCTTTTGAGTGAAGATCTTTGTCGGAGAGATTGCTATATTAAAGTTTGGAGTGAAGATGCTATCGCAAGATGCTCTCATGTCCATTACAAGAGATATTTTTACGCTAATCCTAATTCATGTCTAATAATTACAGAGAAGGGCAAACGATTAGTGAAGCATGGTTGTAGCTAGGTATCTTTTATAGTGATAATATGTAAAATATACTGAACTTATGAACAGAAAACCGATTGCTATATTATCAGAAATATGACGATGTAATTGAAATATAACTACTACAATTAAAAGTATTTACATAAAAGTATTTAATAACAATTACATGGAGAATATGATTTGTTATTTTCGATATTTTTATTGTTGAGCCACTTTTTCACAAGTTTCAGTATGTATAGTAATTGAAATGAGAAAAGTTATTGTTAAATCTGACACCATATTTCAACTGGAATATATAATTAAGACGAGCAAGAATGCAAACTATAGGTCGAGTCAAACCGTGGACCGACAGTTGGACCCAGGACAATTAGGCCCCGACAGTTGGGCCCCGACAATTGGGCCCAATGCAATTGGGCCCCACGACAATTGAGCCTCGGATAATTGGGCCTCAAGACAATTGGGCCCACAACAATTGGGACCCAAGAAAATTATATTATTTTCCAATTTTGTTCAGAGTTTACTGTATTAACTCAATTAAAGACCCTTGCTACTGTAATAACTAGGTTTGTGACAATATGCGTTCTGTAAAAAATATAGTCTTGATCATATTCAAAATAAATAGTATTCCTTACATGAAAAAAATATTCTCGTTATGAATAATAATTATTTTTTAATAGAACATATTCTTTTCATGAATAAATACTATTATTATTTTAAACTACAATAATTTTCTGTTCCGAGATAGGTCATGAACAAATTTCCTAGTCTATATAGTGAACTTCTGCGTAGTGAATGAGTTAGGATCTAACCAATAGAAAATAAGAAAGTAGCTATTTTAGATGAAGAAACATTTTAAAACTTCAAAGATTTTCATTACATTTAAACATGAGATTAGCATCCAAATGTGAATTAAGGGGGTTTCTAATATATACCTTATCAAGAATATGAATCGAATTAAAAAATATGAACATATTTTTAGAGAATATAAAGCATATTTCAAAGATAATATTGTCACTTCCCTAGTGAAAACAAAGTAACACTTCTTTATTGTGCCTTCTGCCCAATTTTTTTCTGGGCTTAATTGTTTTGGGGCCTAATTGTCCTGGGCCCAATTGTCTTGGGCCCAATTGTCGGCGGGCCCAATTGTCGGCGGGCCCAATTGTCGGGGCCCAACTGTCGGGGACCAATTGTCCTGGGCTCAACTGTCGGTTGAGAAAATAAATAAATAATAATAAGTTTCGAGTAATCAGACGGTTCCACATTTTTGATCAAATGAGAAAATGATCAGTTATGATATAGCTTTTCTTACATGATCGAGAATTTGGAACAGTCCGATAACTCGAAACGGATCCTACAGATTAACTGGTCAGTCCTATATGCAGCTTATATGATAGACAAGTATAAGCAACTGTTGAGCATGTTCACTTTAGAGATAGATTATCCTGAGCTCTTTTAGTTACTATAGGTTCTATACTTACTTACAATTAATGACTGTGTAGTGACGGAGAGTCAACCAAATTTAACATACAGCCTCAAAACCCTATAATTTATCTCAAAAAATTGTGTTTGTTAGCATTATGCTTATTTGATAATCGTTATAACAAATGTCAGTTATAATCTTAAGTTTCAATAATATTGTTTGTTTAATTAAGGTTTTCTTTTTAGCAGGGAACTATAAATGTGTTCGGTGTAACAAACTTGTGAGGAGACTGTGAACGTAGTAGACATTTTAATTAAAAAGACGGAGGATAAATAGGCAAGTCAGACTTGCGGTCTCAATGGCTTTACATCCACAAGATGCGGCTAATTAAAAGTCACCCTCAGGAAAAATAGCCTCTATCTATTCCAATATTTAACAATGCTAATGTACATGAATATTATAAAGAGGATAATTATATACTCAAAGTTGAAGATTTACTCGTAGAAATGGAGTTTCGAATGGAAAAAATCATCTGGAAGAAGGTTTGAAACCTGGACCAAACAAAGTAGATGACTAGTGTGTGTAATTTACTGATCAATAATTCATATATTATAATATAGTCATTTCATTCATATTTCTAACTTTATAAATTATTAATTTACCATTTTTTTCGTTCGAATGATAAGTATAATTAATTCGAAAGAGCAGGTCTAACAGCCCTGAGAGGTAAAAATCTTTGAATTCCAACTGAAGACCAAGAGCAAAAATAATAAAAATTACAGAAATAAAGACAGCTGCTCTGTGAGTAATTCTCATTAAATTAACTAACATAATTTTATTACACTTAAAATGAATCTTTTCCATTACTCTTCCTTAACTTTGGATGGATTATTGAATAATCGTGAGAAAATGATATAGATATCTCTTATTAATTTGCTATACCATTGAATTCTTAGCATCTTGTGAAGTTTAGCAAGTTTCTCCTGAAGTTACGAACGTACATCGCCATTCTTGAAGACTTGCGTCCCTTTGAAGACCATCCTAGTTGCCTCTCTTCGCGAGTTCACTTTTTAACAGACAGCTCTAGAGTTTGTAACTGCTGAGAATATCGCTGCAGTCAATTATTATATTGTTTGCTAAGAAGTTCAGAATTGAACGCTACACAGAAAGAACTTCACTGCAACTGAAGTTTAATAGATGAAATATAATAATATTAATGGATAGATAGATACAGGGGTGAATGATGAATATTTATATTTATATCATTATTAAGAGCTATCAAGTCCCTATAGAGATCTTTGTAGCGACTTTGACCAACTATATGTTAATTCTTGTATAAAATATTATGCGAGTATCTAGGAACTCTCCCGTTTGTATCATAATATTTACCTTGAAATAGCTTCAAGCCTTTCATTATAGTCTTGCGTTGTTTCAAAAATAATGAAAATTATCATCAAAGGGTCTACTCGTTTGAGCTGCTCAGAATCTGAAACAAAATGCTCGACGACGTGAATTCATCAACAATTCTTTAGCGCAAAATGGTTATTTAGAGACACAATTTTTTGTTTCATCAGGTCCAGCGAGCGTAAAAAAAATCACTTCAAAGCACTACCTCTTCTTTTAAATTACCTTAAACAATTACCCAAATGGGATGCCTATATACCTATGTGGTACATTAACTTTCATTAAAAAAAATTTTAATCCCGTCAAAAATTCAATAATATATTATTTAAGGATATTTGATAATTATAAATAAGTTTCTTGGTAATAATGATACGAGTAAGAACATAAAGTCAATCTTACTATGAAGTGAAGGAGACTAACTTTTTGTGATAACTCTTTGGGATGCATACGCTCATACTAATGTAATTATTTATGCAAATCAAGAGACTCAGATGTTATAAACTATTACAGAGAATTTAGAACCAAAATACACTCTCTGTGTTTGGTCTTCCAACACAATATTTCCAGACTCCAGAGCCTAATTGTACTCTATGTACTAAAACAGCACATCCTTTAGCCTGGAGAGCGTCTTCACGCCTCATGACCTCCGAGTGCTCTTCATTTACAATTTGTCCCCTCATTTTTTGTCCTTCCATATAATTCTCTTTTATTCTTCGCTCTGTTGCTCATTAAATTGTCAATTTAGGAACTAAGTTAGTGTTCCGGCGCTCTGCTGTTTCCCCTTTAGGCGTTTTTTGGACATATGATGCTACAAGCAAACACCGCAAGCCCGCTACTCTTTTGAATTTAAATGAAGGCACTTATCGCATGTTTAGTTTTCTCAGACTTATTTACGTATGTTTTTATTGGCCTCCTCTCAATTAACTGGAGCCACGAGAAGTTGACCGAATGAACTAAGAAAATGAGAAGAAAACGTTCTTGTGGTGGATTACTACCAGAGTACAATTACTCGATAGGGTGGCTTCCATTTCTTGACTGTCCTATTCGGCAACTCTTCCTTCGTGATTAGTACTGAATATTATTTTTATTCTCAGATTACTTTATATTTCTAATTATGAATTACTCGATGATACTTCCATTCCAGAATTACCCGATACTTCCACAAGAACTGATACACTTATTCAAAATAACCGGTTACAATTATTCCTACATCGTGATTAAACGATGCAATTTGCTTCGCGCTACAGTAAAAATGGAGGACTAGATTACCAAGAAAGATTCCTGCATATAATTCACATTTAAATTGCTGAGCCAGGTGCAGGTAAGTACAGCACTAATATGGCTGTTGCTGCTGGATGAACAAACATAGAGACCATTGTTGCTCGGAACAAACGACCATGACTGTGTTTACAAACCTCTACAATGGTCTGGTCCTCTATTGACATGCACATGCATGGCTGAACATTGAACAGTTCGCGAATGTGATTTACGATAGAATATCAAAAAACATTTCGATGAAGAAAATCTTAAATGATAAGATAAATAATATTTAACCCTTTAAATTTTAATGTGTCCCACTAGTAACATTCATATTCTATTAGGATATATTATCCCAATAGTCTGTGATGTACACAACTGGTAGGACATATTGTCCCGTCACAATTTTGAAAAAAACACTAAATCAATAGATTAAAAAAGGTAAAAGTACATAAATATTATTGAAAAACTTAATCATTACTCATAATGAACTGAGGAAAATTGTCAGCGCGAAAGGGTTAGATTTATTGTATTTTAGATACTTATTGATCATGTTTGAAGCTTTTTTTTTGCCGATAGTCCACAGAAGCGTTCAAATCTCTGCCGCTCATCAAAGAAGTTTGGTGATTAGTCTCATTAGGAGATTTTCTTTTTCTCCTGAAGAAACCTACTAAATTGTACTAACAACATTCGCACTGATGAAACCCTTGCTAAGTTTTGCTGAATATTTTATACGCTTCTTTACATAAATAAAAATGTAGAAATAAGTCTTTGACTTACGGATTTATTAACACATGTTGAAGTTAGGGTAAATAGTGGTCCAAAAAAGAGGCAACATCTAATTTCAAAAAATGTGAGAATTTATAAAGTTGGTTTTAAATCATATTCTTGACAAGCACATGATTCTATAGGAAACAAAATATCTTCAATATTTCCCAATTGGATTAGAAATCATTATGACTATAATGATTCAACTGTGGTAGCTTCACGTTACTGTAAAAATATACATACCTGGTTGTACAATCTAGTCTGTTTTATCTTCATCTATTTGCATTTATTTGGTCATTTTGAAGGAAACTTCTTATTTTTTCTCTCATTTCTTCAAATTTTCTCAATTGTGGTATAGAACCCCATGATAGAGCATATTGACTATCGCATATATCTTTCCTTTAGAATCAAACATGCAGCTTCCCCATTATCATTTATATCTATACATATTTCAAAATACACTATTTGACCATCGCTATATACAGGGTGTTTCACTTCTGAAACGACAAAATTTGACAGCTAGCATAAAAATCGAAAATAAAAACTTTTCAAGAAAAACAAAATGTCGTGATTCTAAACAACACTCAAAATAACATTATAATAGGTACTAAGGTCTGATATTATGGATTTTTGTGCTAGCTTTCAAATTTGGTCGGATCTAAAATTTGACACCATGTATAGTAAAAATATCTTTAAGTTGAAAGACCCTGCCTCTTTCATTAACTTAAGATCTTTAATGATTGATACTGTCCAATAACTTTATTAGTCAGATTCAATGTCCTTCAAGTTGATGCCAGACATAACAGACTCAAATTTGTTCCAACAATATATTTGAATAATTAAAACTTCATGCATCAGCTTCAGTGTACGTGTTTACATCAAGAGGACAATAATTATTTAATCACTACGAAATGAAGCCATCTGATTATATGGCTTTAATAAATTTATATATTTTACAAGTACGACAAAGCAATCATGAAATGATAATTATTAATTGTAACAAGAGTTATATTTTGTTTATTGTCAATTAAGAGAGTTTGAAACAATCAGACTTTGGGGAATGCTGAAATTAATCGAGAAGGCCCTAAGGGAACAAAAAACAAGGCAGTGATTTATAGGCTGGCGATCTGCTCCCCAGTACCAACATTTGCAAGTTTTTGCTGCCTGATGACTCCTGTTTGCTGTTCTTTTTGAGATTAATTGATTTAGGAGGCAACAGCAGTTGCAAAAAGTGAAAGAAGTCGAACATTGATTTCGCAACCTGGAAATAGAAAAACGTGAGCTATGAGAGTTTGAGAATAGCTAACAGTAAAATGGATTTTCTTTTGATTCGAATCTTAAGATGTCCAATTTATAGAACTATGTGAAAACCAATAAAGTTTGAATTACAATAATTTGACAATGAATGTGATTTATTTCACGACTGTAAATATTCATTACTGCAGAACTCATTTATAATGAAATCCTATATAGTGAATGCGGATTTTTGAGTGAATAAGGAGGTAGCCTGTATAGTGAATAGATTTATCTTAGTCTACCGTAAAGTGGCCATTAGTTCTAATAACTGATGGCCATTCATGGCTGACTAAATAAAATCTGTTCATAAAATAGAGGCAACAGGCAGGCCCTGCCTTTATATCCAAATCACGACTCAATCTTAAGGCAAATGGTAATAAGACCGAGGGACAACACAATTTACTATTATAACTGTTACTCCTTAATTAAGAATATCCTGTTATATGAATTACAATAAAATAAAATTGTTTTTAAGGTTCATATAAACCTATACACTGTTCCTGTATTTGTTGCCAATATAAGTTGATGCTTTGTAATTAAAGTTCAAAGTAGTGAATGTATTAAACATATTAAATTTCAACCATAGCTTAAACTCTCACTCAGTATAGGTGAGTGTTCGATAGATACTTTGATTTATATAATTGTGTTACATTGAGAAAACAGTAACTTTATGCTCTGAGAAATAATCTAGGCAGTAGCTCGGTTCGAATCCGGACAATTCGTCGCGGACAATTCATCATCGAAACATGTTTCGTAATTATTGCAGCTTTTACAAATTTTATAAAGAGGAGTGTAATAAAAGTGGAACTTGCCTGTAATTCCTTACTCAAGACTCTACATTCTCCATAGAGGAGTTCTATTGTCTATCCGAATATATTTGACTATTGTCCTGTAGCTTTTTCCAATTGAAAAGTTTCCAGATATTCAGTTAGTGTGAGATCAAAGAACCAGTTTCTGTGAATTGAGTACCACTATTGGTATGACATCAGACTGTTACTATTGGTGTATCAGACTGTTACTATTGGTGTATCAGACTGTTACTATTGGCATACCAGACTGTTACTATTGGCATACCAGACTGTTACTATTGGCATACCAGACTGTTACTATTGGCATACCAGACTGTTACTATTGGCATACCAGACTGTTACTATTGGCATACCAGACTGTTACTATTGGCATACCAGACTGTTACTATTGGCATACCAGACTGTTACTATTGGCATACCAGACTAGTAATCTTGGCATACCAGACTGTTACTATTGGCATACCAGACTTCCATCAATTCTCGAGTACAGTTTTTTATATAGGTAGAAGGACATCAAAGATAAATATGATTGATTGCAATCTTTTCCAGAGATAAATTTCTAATGGATATCAAAAAGGGAAGGATATAAATCTCTTTTACATTCACGTCAAAATCACTTGATCAGCAATCAATAATTCAAGTTATGTTACGAATGGAGACAAGAAATCACTCCGTATCACAGGAATGAATGTTTTTAGAGCTAAACATACAGTAGCTTTTCGTAAAAATATTTATTGGACATCTACAATATTTATACATGTTTTTATATTGGTTTTTCACTTCATATTTAGTATAAGTTACTAGTATTCTTCTTATAAAGATAAAATTAATATTTTTCAGTAATATTAGAATATAAATTGATTATTACAGATAGAGTGTTCTATTCATTATTATGAATACCTTATCTAATTGAACCTATTTCATTTATTAAACATATTCATTTACACATTAATTATATAAAACACGTAATATTTTAAAGTACATTGTTCTGATAGTATAAAAAAATTTGGCCGAATAAACCAAAATTGCATTCACAGTTTGTACACAACTATTAGAATAAAATGAAAGACGGTACTAATTTCATCTGTTTACCTCGTCATCACTGAAATTAATGTAAGTGTTTCTCAGCTCAATGTTCAGTTTCTCATATTTCGACAGTCCTTTTTTATATTTCGATGTAGCGATTCATATTAAGTAATTCATGATAAATAATCCATACATAGCACATGATTTCCAAACATAAACTTGTTCTTCTCTAAGTGAACACAAAAAGCACAATTAAAACTTTCAAGGAGGTTATTTGAACATCCATTTAAGTAGTTAGGGGAGTTTTCAAATGTCAGTTACGCTTCCATAATTTGTGTGCATTTCTTCTACACGATATTGAGTGCAATTATTTATCTTATGTGTAGGTAAATAATTTTCATATTGTAAACATTTTCAGAGAAAGAATAGGAAATGTCTCAAATTGTATGTAAAATTTACAGATACAAGTTAAATAGATTTAAATTATGTGTGGTATATAAACAGAACCACCTCCGTGTTTAGTTTCATTAACGTGTTTAGTTTCATTACCGTGTTTAGTTTCATTACCGTGTTTAGTTTCATTACCGTGTTTAGTTTCATTACCGTGTTTAGTTTCATTACCGTTTTTAGTTTCATTACCGTGTTTAGTTTCATTACCGTGTTTAGTTTCATTACCGTGTTTAGTTTCATTACCGTGTTTAGTTTCATTACCGTGTTTAGTTTCATTACCGTGTTTAGTTTCATTACCGTGTTTAGTTTCATTACCGTGTTTAGTTTCATTACCGTGTTTAGTTTCATTACCGTGTTTAGTTTCATTACCGTGTTTAGTTTCATTACCGTGTTTAGTTTCATTGCCGTGTTTAGTTTCATTACCGTGTTTAGTTTCATTACCGTGTTTAGTTTCATTACCGTGTTTAGTTTCATTACCGTGTTTAGTTTCATTACCGTGTTTAGTTTCATTACCGTGTTTAGTTTCATTACCGTGTTTAGTTTCATTACCGTGTTTAGTTTCATTACCGTGTTTAGTTTCATTACCGTGTTTAGTTTCATTACCGTGTTTAGTTTCATTACCGTGTTTAGTTTCATTACCGTGTTTAGTTTCATTACCGTGTTTAGTTTCATTACCGTGTTTAGTTTCATTACCGTGTTTAGTTTCATTACCGTGTTTAGTTTCATTACCGTGCTAATTCCACACGGTTGAGTTTTCCTGTTGTCTTTCTTTCATTTACGATAATTTGAGCGCGTAGTCATCGCTGTCTAGCTTCGTAACGCTCTACTGCACTCTGCTATCTTCAATTAATATATCTTGTTTCCATTGCTAATCTTAATCTTACTGGAAAATCAAATTCATCAGAACCTTAAAGGACCGTACACACGTAGGGTTTTTAAGTCTTTCAACCAGACCTTTAGCTAAGCTCCTCCTACTTTTTCCACAAGAATATAAGGAAAAACGATATAATTATTAATTATTTTAGTTGGTATCCATGATACCTGCAGATATCATAGATTCCAACTGATATAAATAATTATATCGTTTTTTCTTATATTCTCGTGGAAAAAGTAGGAGGAGCTTAGCAAAAAGTCTGGAGGAAAGACTTAAAATTCCCTACGTGTGTACGGTGCTTTAAACCCATTAATAGTCAGCACTCTACTGTAATATCCCCATCGGACTCTTCAGAATTTAGATGAATTAATAATCCCTCATAAGCTGAAAATCCTCCGAGTTCTTAGGCGTCAAAGTAATTTGTATGAATTAAAATTATAAGAAGAATTTCGTCTCGAAAGTTAGGCAACATCAAATATTAAATTCTGCTTCATTTGCACTCAAGTCTACTAATTCAATTTGTTTCTAATCATGTAATTAAATTTCAATGCAGTTCCAATTAGAACTCAATTGCAGTTACGAATTACGATATCTCCACACCCAAGTTATATTATTGAATATTGACCATGTAAGTATATAGATATGTGGTTTGTTCTGTAAAATAAATTATTAACTTTAAATCGAAATATTTAAACATTCATTTTTTTTTTAATAATTCACTAAAATGGGAGACAATTTTTCATTCAAATTATAAATATTCCTAAAATTCATAATCTACTCTCATTTTTCCGCACGTTTTCCCTCAATTTTTCAGTTTCCAGGTTGAAATTTTATGGATATTCGAAAAGTAATAAAAGTGTTCGAACCGTGGGCAGCTCCAGCAGACTGCAGAGTGTAGGTGGCTCTTACAGTTTAGAATTCGATGCTGTGTTTTCAAAGTGCACTTCGACTGGAGTGGAATTGAATTGCGCTTCGAATAGTCGAACACCATCTATACTAGGTACGTGTGAACGATAATGCCACTCTGCTTTGGATCATTACACATGATAATATACTATTTTCGCTTGTTAATACATAATTTCCATTCAAAAATTAGTTTAAATGATTTCCCATGAAATTCATATGATCATATTAAGGACATTTATCTTTTAATTATTGTTAAAGATAGTTAAACCTACATTTTTGTGACAGTCACCATAACAACTTATTGTGCCTAAAAATAAGTATATTATAGAAAATTAACATCATTTGCTGACTAAAATCAGTTCAAGAATTTTTACTCAATCTTTTATATTTTCATTAGAAACACACATGTTATTATAAGCAACACAAGAAAAGTTCAATTCATTTAGTATATAATTGATCTTACCTTCATTTCAGCTGTTCAATCTGTGTTTCAATCAAATTAGCACTCACAATGGCTTGCGGTTGGACCCTCAGAAAGAGCGGAAATATTGTTTGAAAATCGTTCTTTGATTTCAATTAGGTATAACAAAAGCACAATGGCTTCAAATTTCAAAGAAAGAAAGGGAGTATTGGATAACAATTTTCTTTACAGAATTAATAATGAATTTTGCATTATAAAAGATTTCGATGCAACTTGATATTTGATAAGTGTACTATCATAATACATAATTTCAACTTAAGTACTGACTATTATTTTATAATATTGATGTTTATGCAACTCATAAATGACCGCAAATTCAAGAAAATAGTTATATACAATTGTTCGGTCGAAGAGCTGTATTCTATTGTATATATCCAGAAATATTTTAAACTTCTCCTGTTTCTTAGTTCCAATCTGCTCAATTTCCACCTCTTCTCCCACCACTTCCTTCAGTTCTCTCCCCCTCTTTCCCCATCTCTCCCACTCTCACTTCTTCCCCCTTCTCTTACCCCACATCATCCCCAACTTGTTCCCCCACCTCTCCCTCCACCTGTCCCTTCTTATTTCCAATCTCCCCCACCTCTTCCCCCACTTTTCCCCCACCTCTTCCCCGCCCCTCCCCCCCTTAATTCCAATCTCCCCCTCGTATATCATCGCAGATTGACTCTGTGCCATTTTTCAGCCGTTACCAGTCAATCTTTGAAAGTTTTCCAAGTGTTCTTCTTAGATTGGCTTTTGACGAGTAATTTCCCATTCCATTCTGTTTTTTGGCACTGGGAGTGATTATGAGATTGCTTTGGCATTTTGTATGACAACTCGCAGATTAAACCTTAAAATTCAATATAGTGATATTGTACAATACAGAGATTGATTATGGCTTAGAGATTTAAAAAACTAAATAGGATTTTTATATAAAAAATAATCTGTTTACCACCATAACTTTGTGATAAAAAAAATTTATTAAAATTTTGACACCTGAAAATATTTCAGGATTTTATCATTTTCTAAATATGTATTTTCTTTTTTTATTCATTTCTCTTTTTCTCCTTTCAATAAGTTGATTGGCAATGCTGTCACGTCTCCTCTTGTTTACATTGCTCCTTTTTCTAACACTCTAGTCAATTTATTGGCGGCAATGAGAGCCACTCTATAGAATCTGGCAATTTACAAAAGAAGCAGCGATATTAAACTTAAGGGGCAGTGGATTTTATAGATAGGTCTCATAAGCTTTATTTCCATCTAATAAATGTAAGATTCTCCTATTACATTGGAAAGATTTCTATTAAATAATTGTAATAAATTTTAGTTACATTTTTTTCTGATCTCTAATTCATCTTTTCTTTCAATATACTTCATACATGCTATTCAATTTTCATAGTAGTTAGTTTTAATTTTATTTATCACTCTTGTTATATGCGACTCAAACTATATTTTTTTTTGCCTTTCAGAGATCATCATTCATATTCAAGAAAAATCACTCAATTGGTCGAGTTTTCGCTGATCTAATACATTATTATTCATTGAAGAATTGTTTACATATCTGTCACTTGGGGGAGAGAGCTAAAATAGTTCATGTACCAATCTGAATGTTAAAATTTTCTTATTTATCTACATACCATTAACTGTGATAACACCACAATCCGATTATCGTAAGCCTTGTGAAGTTTCCAATTATTGCAACGTTCTCTAAATAAAATACACTCGATCTGGAAAAATATTGGACACTTAGCTACGTGTTTCAAGTTAACCCTATAAGCTTTGTCACCAAAACGTTACACTTAAAAGCATAACCTATAAACCATATAAGTGTTAATTTCAGTAAACTTATTTCACTCTGGAATACTGAGACACTGAAGTGCATCGCACTGAACTTTCAAAGTAATACATAAGTAGATCAAAATTATAGCATGATGCAGTTTTGAGTTACATTCCTCTGCATAGGCGACTCACCAAAGCATGTGAATTAAAACTACCTACTGAATAGATATAATGCATATCTTCTGCATGGACAACACTAATGAAAGTGAAAGTGATATCTACATCTTAAAAATCCAATCTTAAGAAAGCCATTAAACCGTTATCTATGATCGATCAACTCTAATATTGCTGATTCAGTTGCAGTTTTTGTTTCCTAATCAGATTGCATCGGTTGATAAATCTGTTGTCTGCAGATTGATTCCCAATAATCTCGGCATGATGTTCCGTCTTTTGCCAGATATTAATCCTCAATTTTCTACGCTGGAGATTAGGAATCTTTTTTGCCCGAGAATTCGCCCGTAAGCCTTTGCGAAACACATTATATCGAAGATGGCCTTGGTATTTGCTGTAGAAAATTACGACTTTATTCCCCTTTAGCCTTTTGGGGAAGATTTATGTCCTCTTTGCTGGAGAATAAATAGAAAATAGGCTGACGTATATAATCACTCTAGGAACATTATAGTATCTGCTGTGTAGGAAGCGGCGAGAACAATTATTATGTTTATTATATCTACTTTTGTAGCTTGAGTTAATTTATTAGGTAGGCAATTATCTCTACTCTTCATCAATCAATTTCTCATAGATTATGAGTATTAATCTATTAGCGTCAGTCTTGCTATTGATTAGGCCCAGTTGAAAAAAAGATACCTTGACTGTGTGATAAGTGTCATATAATAGAATGGGTAAAAATAAACACTCCTCTTGAAATAACATCAAATACAGGACCATAGCTCGGCCTCATCTTCTCACAACAACTCCTAGATCATCTCCTCCACATCTCCTGATCTCTAATGTGTCACATTCCTATTTTAATCTTAGCCATACGTCCTTGTCTGACAAACACACTGCCAGAGAGAGTCTGTCCTGTCAGGGTTATTTATCACCAGGCTCTGTCAGACGATCTGTCAGGTGCGTGAATGTTATGAGCAAACATACCCTATTTGTGTTCTGTTAGACCAAACTTGTTTGGTGTTTGTGTACTGTTGTGAGTTACAGCTCTGTGAAAACGGTGAACTAAAAAATGTGAAATATGTTAAACATATCATGATAGATGTCAACTTTCTATCTCGTAAATTGCGATATATTTCTCTTAGTAGAATACTTTTAACATTCAAGATCTTCTCATTAGCAACATCTTCTTCTTTCGTCTGTTGCAGAATAATCCAAAGACTCAGAGGACCATTTCCTCTCCACATTGATTGATAAAAGGTTATATTTATTGGTTTCTTTGGTGCTTTTCTTCTTGCCTCTTCATAACACTTGAGAGGCTCATTAGGAGGCAGACCACGCTTTGAATGGCCTGCCTCCTCGCCAACTAACCCTCCTCTTTTAATCGCACCCCTGGGGTGGAAGACAACAGGAGCCTCTCCTTCTCTTTAACTGTTGCCTTGGTCTTACATAACGCACCGGGTTACCACGCCTGATTGAGTCTTTGAAATATATATGAAGTAATTAGGTAGCAAGTTAATAATAGCAATACGTAATATTTGATTACGTATTTTATGACTTATAAAAATGGAAGTCTTCATCATTAATCAATCCTCGTTGAAAAATATCGATCGTATAAAGTATTAAAACATTAAAATTGAAAGGTTATTCTGTTCTACTTTTCTCGTCTATATGGAAAGTGTTTTTATCTGTAATAAAAGTCGCCATATTTTACGGTATTTCTAACGTGCGTTTCTCACTCACAGAATAGAAAACATTCAACCGACTGATATGTAGGAGCAGATTAAATATTTTTTTGTGTTGTGAATGAACTTCCCTTATAGAAGCTGTATAAAGATTACCTTAAATAATGAATTCCCATTCTCGAATTAATGATATAATTCATGCATTGCATTTCTGTGCAGTACCTTTGTTAGATGTTTCCTCTCTTTTTCCTAGCGTTGTTGTTTGTAATTCTTGTTAATTACATTCTCACTTTGATCAATTTAAAAGTGAATCAGAAAAATACAATGAAAAATATTGCACAAAGGATAGGAGAACTCAGGAAATTTGATTAATTAGTAATTATACGTAAACAAACAGCAAATGGTGATTGGTGATATAAACATAGGTGAGCTAATTCATGTGATTTTATTTACTTTCATAGAGATGAAAACGTAAAATACTTTTTTTCTTTTATGCGGTATAAAGTTAAACTGCAGTAACCTATACATAGAAACATTAAATTCTCCTTAATTTGAATCCATCAAATTTGATAGGAGAACCTAAATTTCAAATATAAAGAAATGAACTACATTGGAAATAAATGAAGTTTATTTTACCTCATTTTGTAAGAAATTAAAAAACATCAAAATTTAAATATCAATGAAGAAACTTTTTTAATTCTTCTTGATG